>JAANSO010000826.1:0-22560 GCA_036507315.1 Lepidocyrtus fimetarius
AGTTCTTCCCGAGTGCGGCTGCTGACGGTGATGACGACTGTATGAATGTGTCATGCTCGAGTTTCCTCCACCAACAGCACCAGGTACGTGTGAAGAAAAGTCAAGATTGGAAAATGATTCATTTGGAGGATGTCTAAACGAGTCACCGTTTACCGAGCTGCGAGCTAAACAAAAAACCAAATTCCTGTTAGATCCCATGAATCATTTCAAGCTTAATTGTATGTTTGTTTTTAATTATAAAAAAACTAACTTGATTCTTTTCTACTTCTGCCATACGACGAAGGTAATGTTTGCGACGACCCGGGTCCAACAGTAATATTTGGATAACCAGGAATAGGAGGAAACGGAACTCTATCCGGATTCCTTTTATGTAACGAATATTGTTTATACCAATCCCGATACCCTTTAGGATCCTTAACTCGATAAACATTTAATATTGCAGATAACTGTTGATGTGATTGATTAACAGAAGCAGAAGGCATTGACGGATAAGGTCCAGGCATATAATAAGGAGGATACATGTAATTATACGGCGGCATCATCATCATCGGACCCCCTCCCATCATCCCCGGAGGAACCTGACCTGGCATTCCATAGGGCGCAGAAATAGGCACAGAAGGCACTGAACCGTAATTCGCAGGATCAGCGTAATCAAAACTATCCCGTAGTGGACATGGGCGGTTGAGTAAGCTGAGGGGCTTGTGGGGGAAGTGGAGGATTCGGTGTTTGAGAAGGAGGGGGCTGCTGTGTAGGTTGACTAACTCCTCCGGCCGGAGTAATCGCTGGAGCTCCCAAAAACCTCAAAGCATTCACTTCCTGCCCGTCACCATCAATCCGCTGATCGTTGTTACTGTTGTCTGCCATTATTTATAGGCAATGAATTGAATATTTTAAGAACCCCTTTAACCTTTAAACTTGTAACACTTTCTTCCCGAACAGATGATGAGGGATAAGTAGTAAAATTAAATTAAAATATAAAAATTAGTAAACAGATTGTATTCTATTAGGAGAGTTGATGATGATGATTATTGAGGTTCCCCTTTTTATTCAATCTTCCCATTTTTCTATTCAGGCCACTATTACACGTTACACGTATGCACTACAATACACTAAAACACTGCAAAAACAACTTTTCAATAAAAAAATCATCCTTTTGCACTGCTTTACTCTCTCTTTTCCCTATCCTGCCCATGTTTTCTCTGCACTGCTGTTTCATGATGAGGATGATGTGTTGGTTCTCTCCTTTGATTTGACTGCCTTCTGTCTGCTCCATCTCTCTGGCTGGTGCGGGTGGTCAAATTTGATAAGTCAAATTTTTCTCAGATACAAGTGTCAAATTTGAAGATGATAAAAATGGGTGATTGGATGATGACATGGAATTATTATGCTGGTCAGCCATAATTGATAAATATTGACATTGGTTTTATGATAAAATCGATCTCTTCAACAAATTTCATTTTTTCAAATTTATTCTTAAATATTTTTTACAATTTTTCATAGTACACATTCTACCAAAAGTCTCTACCATATACACGGCAAATTGTTCATACACAACTCATTTTTATTTTCATACTAAACATTATGAACCTTTTTTAAAATTTAACAGTAGTTATAATAATTTGGATTATCAATCCAATTGTAGCCTAGATAAGTCTATAGATTATTATTGAGAAAAAGAATATCACATAAACCAAAAAAATCGACAAAATGTGTTGCTGACAACACTACCCTCAATAAGCATGTCTATAATAGTGTGCAATAATTAAAATAAAGATCAGTTAAATGCTGAAAATTCTATAAATACAGGGTTTTTAGAAAGTAATAGGATCACTGAATTCTTTAATTAATACCAGAGTGCATAGATTTTTTGCATTAGGTTTTTAGAGTTCAAAAAGGGACGATATGGTATAGGTCTCGTCATGAAGATGTTGCTCCAAATGTTTAATAGTATTATGCAGAGATATTATACATTATAGCAAATTAGCAAATAAAAATGTAGACAAGTAAACAAATAAAATGTAAAAATCAGTTTGGGAAAAAGAGCAAATATAATTAAACGTTTTATAAAAATAATATTTGCAGTTATTTTTGTTCTGTCTGGGAGCCATCATGACGTGACATAATAATGATTGATTGTTGTACAGTTACTGAAATGGGTTGTACGTTGGACTACTTGTAGCTCCAGGTGAAACAACCGCGTTATTGCTTCCATCATTTAAAAAGCTTTGATCCCAACCCGTTGACCGATTTCCAGTTGGAATGTTTGCATTGTATGGTGGGGGTGGTTCAAATGTTGCGGTGGTAGTTGCTGTCGCCCACTGAGCTGCCGACGCTTGAATGGGATCCGCGTAAGATGGACTGCTTACCGTTGTTGGTGCATGCTTAGTAGGCATTGGCTGGTTAACTTGTGGCTCATATGGAGTCTTTGCTGGGCCAGTATAAACGTTCTGAGCATTGTGGGCCATTTCTTCTCTAGAAGCTCTTTAAATTAAAAGGATAAAGATAGAACCAAAGCAAATAATAATAAAAATAAATAAAAAGATATATAATCGAAATGAAATGAAAATAAGAATAAAGAAGTACTCTAGTGAATGGCAAAATCAAATCTCGTACAAAAAATACAAAAAATGAAAAAAGAGATCTACTTATTTGAACTACTAAAGTGAATCAATAAAAATATAAAAACGCTTGGAATTGTTTCAGAAATTAATATGTCTGAGAGCCCCATATTTCGGGATCATCTACGAGGCTTTGATTTTGATTCATTTGTTGGTCTTTTGCCATTTGCGTAGCAGCACCACCACCAATAGATGCTGCAGCAGCCAACATGACGTCCCTTGGAGCTCTATTATTATTATTTTTGATTACACAATCACAACGATATTGTTACAAACAATCTTCCATTTGATTTGAAATCCTTTTTAACTACCACTTTTATAATGCAAAACTTACTTTTTCCCCAAAGACACCATGCCATAGACAACTCCTGTGGCGATGATACTTCCGGAGCCGAGGAAAGTATTTGCACCGAAGCAGAATATGATTGCTGGAATGGGAGCGCTGTTTAAATAAATACATTTTCAATCTTTACTCAATTTTGAAACTATCAAACTAAAGACGTTTGTAACACTACTGTCTTACATGACATAAGCAGCTGCCTTCATCCACAACGGTTTTCTTTCAACAATTTCCGTCACCTTATTCACATGTTCTACAAACACGCAGCAGCACGGGGACTCGATTGTCACGACCAGAAAACCGCATAATCTATAAATATTGAACAATTATTTTTGCAAATAATAATCTACGAGTTACACAATCAATATACCATTACCACTACTTACATTTGCCAAACACTGAATACAATACAAGTTGGAGAAAACACACTGAATAGTAGACTGAAGAGTCCAAAGAACATGGCCAGACCTCCTAGCAGCAGTACCCAAGGCTCTGAGACCGTATTTTACATACCAAGGCTGTTCTTCTTTGGGGGGCTCTCCCCCACCTCCATATCCATCACCAGTAGGACTCTGCATGGTTCACTCTTGGAGGAAACGGTAACAATTACAGCTCCTTAAAACAAAAACAAGTTGATATTATCAAAACGTGCAAAATTATTTTGTCAAAATTTTTAACTGCTTCAGAACAAAAGGATCATTGATACATATGGATGTGTAGATGATGATTCCATAATGATAAGCATTAATATTACATCAAATCCAATTGTTTAAAATGACTCACTTCTTTTTTAAACACTTTTTTGTGATACAGATCACTATTCTGGTTAATGATTGTGATAAAACAAACAAATGATCGCACTAAAATCTACTTAAATAGTGTAAAATACACTAAAGCGTTCAGTTTTTTATGACAACTATTACAACCTCTCAATAATAATGATAATCAGCTGAGACTCCTCCCTTTGGATTATAAAAAACTACTTTTTGGACGTATGTTTACACACACTTATTAAAATCACGTCACGTGTGTATGATGTGTAAATTAACATTAAAACGTCTACTGTCCTCTGCATATACTCACTCACACAAACAGCTTAACTAAAGTTAAATATTAATTAAAGTTTATTAAATTATAACGAACCAAATTGAGCGGAATCCGTAGGTAGGGTGTAGGCAGAAGAGGGAGTCCTAATGAGTGTGCTTACCTGAACAAGTTCAAAAGAATCTATCGTGAGCAGAAGGGGAAAAGGCTTTTTCATCATCCACGCATTTGTAGCTTTTTATATATACAAAATCATTTCTTATGTAACGCAAAGTCACACAAAGTATTGTACTTTTTACATGCCAAACATTATTGTCCATATAGATCATAGATAGAGCTAAAACTAATCGATGATGATTAAATTAATGATGCGGATCAATCAATAAAGATTTGGTTAAAGTTGTGGATAATTAATCATTCATTTGATTGACATTGAATTTTGCCAAATTTCTAGACATTTGTGTAAGACAATAGAGCAATTTGGCATGAGTTTAGCGCATTCTATTCAACATCTAAAATGGTTATAAGATTGAAGTTTAGCAGAATTGATAAGGATAATTGCATTTGTTTGATAAGCAGTTTGTAAATTTGAATAGACAAGATGTAGAATGGATACGAGTAGGAAGCTACTTGTATGAATGTATTTTTTGCGAAAATGATGATGTGGCTGCCGTTGAAACTCCTACAACTACACTCGCACTCTTCATTCTTTGTATAGAAGATAGAGAGCTGTGCGTGGTCTAAAAGTTACGGTGCATTAAAAGTGCCAAAGAGAAAGCACCTGCGCCTATTGCAATTCTTGTATACGGGATCTCTAGTAGATCAAGAAATAAATGCAAAACGTTCTCTCTGTTTTCGTTTTGTTGCATAATCATGATGATTTATTTAATTATTTTAGGTATTTTTAATATAAAAAATCTTTTAAAGCATAAGGAATATGGCCTCCCTCCGTATTTGAGTAAATGATAAAAATACAATCCTGATTCGTCTATACTTTCAGTTCCTAAACTTTTATGATTTTAGGACAATTGCTTTTTTCTTTCGTTTTCCAAGCATGTCACCTACTTTTCAATTGAATCTTTATGCAAAAAGTATAAAATGATTTGGTCGAAAGTGGCTGTGATTTTCCCTGGACGTGCATCTTCCTTTAAAACAATGCTTTCACCCAGAAACCAAAAGCTTTTAGCTCATGAGTCTTCATTGCTTTCACCTTGAATTTTGTTATTAAGCTGTATTATTGTAATTGCTTAGTTGTTTAGTATTTTTGCGCCTCGACTAAATTGTCTTAATCAGAAAAAATACCTTATAACTGGGATCATGTTTTCGTAATAAATCTAAATCCTCCCTGCGCAATAATACGAATCCTTTAGTTGCAAAATGCATAACTGTTGATTGATTCTCATGTGATCAAATCTGTATGTAACGTTTGTTTTTTGACATCCTTTGTCATCTTTTTTATTTGTATATCCAGTCCTATTTGCTTGGTCATGTATGTAACGACTCTCATCAAACCATACGAATCATGCAGAATTCTGTACCATCAGCGAGCATTCCGCCTTTTTGGTTAGTAACAAATTATTTAAGGTAAACTTCTTGTTTCCATACATAAGTCCGACCAATAAATTCCATTTTAACTTTGATGAAGATTCTCTGCACATCGACAGTTGCAAGAAACAGGCAAAGAATGTACATCAATAAAAAGCTATAATATGATCAGTCCAACATATATAGTGAGACAATGAATATGATAAAATATTATTTTGTTTCATGAAACTTTTTTCTTCTCGCCCAGCTGCAATACAATACGCAAGCTCTTTTCTGCACAGCTTTTCATATGCAGCTGCCAGCTACATGTACATGTTCATCAGAAAGCAAGAAACTCCTCCTGAAAGTGAAACTAGACTTAATTCTTATCAATTTCAGTCAGTTAACAGGAAAACTAAAACAATTCCATTCGTCGTTTATATGTCATTTAAACCTAGTATAAATAAATCCTTACATGTGAGAAATGCTTTAAAGACTACGTTATACCAACGAGAATTAACATATCGTCAATACTATTGTCAGTATTTATGAATTTAAGAAAATTATAATCTTTTTGCTTCATAGACTGTCTGATGATCTTGATCTTCAATAATAAAGAAGCTTTGTGAATCATGTTCATATAAAATGTCTCCTTGTGCAAGAAAGGAAAAGTTCACTGTATTAAAATAATGAATGTTAAAGAAAATAGGAATGACCAGCAAAATTGAATGTATTTGTTTGGAAATCTACATTCATTCCAGAGACATTGACATTCTATAAATATTTTATCGTAAGATGATTGTTAACGATACAAAACACCAAATTATATTCCGTTTCAACTGACACAACTGAAAAGTGGACAAAGTAACAAATCTTGAGATTAGCTATTGAGTGCAATAATCATTCTCTGAGAACTTTGAACTAAACAATTTATTTGTTTATATATGGCAAGTGTTCAAAACGATAAAAGGTACTCTTGAGTAAAAATTAGAAAGCTTGGAGAAAGTTGAAACTGAAATAATGGCACCCACCAAACAAAGCGGACCAACCGCAGCCTCAAACAAAAAGAAACAATCAAGCATTTTATTAAAAGTGATATTACTGGGGGATGGTGGGGTAGGAAAATCCTGTTTGATGAATCGGTTCATACAAAATAGATTTGACACTAGTTTATTCCACACAATTGGAGTTGAATTCTTGAATAAAGAAATAAATTATCAAGACCAAGGATATACGATACAGGTATCATTTCACTACTTTAGTCAGTGCTTTAAAAAGAGAAAGCAATCACAATTTTTACTGATACATTTTGTTTTAATTGAATTTACACATTTTATAGATTTGGGATACAGCAGGACAAGAAAGGTGACAATTTTACCCGAATTTGCAAATGATATCAATATACATGCAGAAACTAATTTAATTTTGAATGAATTAATAGGTTCAAATCACTTCGAACTCCATTTTATAGAGGATCCGACATTTGCGTCTTAACTTTCAGTCTGGATAGCCCAGCGTCTTTCACGAATCTCGTTACATGGCAGCAGGAATTCTTGTACTATGCAGACATTGACAAATCCGAAGACTTTCCTTTTGTAGTTTTAGGAAATAAAGTAGATCTGGAAGAAAGTCAAAGAAAAGTGTCTTTCCAAGAGGCTAAAAGTTGGTGCGATGAGAATAAACTCCCCTATTTTGAGACAAGTGCTAAAGATGGTACAAATGTGGAAGAAGCCTTTGTAAAAGGGGTTGAGCTGTGGAGAGAAAATGACTTACGGTTTGAGGGGAAAGCAGGAGCGCAAACATCCGATGGGACAAGGGGAGGTCGAACAATTCTGGTCACTAACAATCAAGCAAGGGGTGAACAGCAGAAGAGCTCGTGCTGCTTTTGATGATAAAATTAACATTTTTTAGGAGAAAGTGGTAAACAATCAAACCAAACAATGCCTCTTTGACTTTAGTCTTCCCTCCAAACAAAATATTGATTATTTAAATAATGCGGATGATAAGAATTATGTGATATATTTTAAAATAAGCTTCTTAAATGCTGTTGTTAATACTTAAATGCAAGAAGATACGTATAATAATTTTTGACGCTATAATAAAGATTTTGATATTTCATTTTTATGGAAAATAAGTGAGTGCTGGTATTTTTCAGGAATGTTTGTTTATTTTCTCAACAATAAGGTTTTTTAACTTGTAAAAAGCAATACATCTGGAGTTACATAATTTAGTCAATCAAGTATTAAACAAAACATATAGTTTTACTTTGTCACCATTTCATTTTAATCATTTACTTTTGAAGAAGGATGTATGGTTTCTAAAACTTCTAAACTCATATAATAGAAATAGCACGTGCCTTTTAAGCACCAAAAGTTTTTTCAAACTATCGATTGAACAAGAATATATTTTCAACTGTTTATAAGATATTGTTTAACTTACTGATTTTAGAATGTGTTCAATTTGCCAAATTTTGAATTATTTATGATGACACAGTTATTGTGTTTAATAGTATTTGTTGTAAATTTTATAATTTCGATTACATATTACTACTAATTTTTTTGATTCAGCCAATATGAAGTAATTATTCTACACTACTTCTAAAGTGTTAGTAACAGTTCCGTAAATACCACAGTATTTTTATAGATTCATCATATAATAATTGTATTCACAAAGTGTATTGCTCTGTTTAGTAATTTTTACTACAGTATGAATGATTAAAAGTAAAGCAGAAGCATACGCTACAGAGAATAGTTTCATCATTGCTTTTTAATATTAATGTTCATTTTGAAACATTTTCTTTGGAAAATCATGTTGCTTTTAAGATTAGATTTTAAAGCTTTTTTGAACGATTATTGTAGAATTACTGTTCAACTTGAAAAAAAAAACAAAAGTCTATTCACTTCCTATTGAAGGAATAATCAAAATCGAATGTATTTACCACGGGATTTACCAGCTACACTGTGAACTCTACCTAATTTATTAAATTTTGGTATTAATTTTTGAAATATATTTTCAGCATTTCCCAAATGCAAAAACGATTAATCTAGCAGTTGCGTCAATTCAAGTTAGCCAATTAGATTAGACTTGCTATTGTTTACGCTGACGGACACTTCATTTACTTGCACTAGCTAGTTCACAGTATCGTAAATTCATAGCACGAGCGAAACCAATAACTAAACTATCAAATAAAATCTCTTTTGATTATTCAAAATATTTTCTAGCACGATTATCACTGAACAGATTATGTATAATTTCAAACGGGAAGGATTAACATTTCATATTTCAATGAAATGCAAAATCGTTTTCTGTGCATAACATAAATTTAAAAAAATAAAACACAAAAAGTAGGAACACTTTAGAGTTGAATTAATTGTTACTTATATCTTTGAAAAGGATTTACACATAATACTTACACAGACGCAAATGAAATGGAATGTCTATATTCGTGTTGGCTAATTCAATAAATAGATTTCTCAATCTCAAAATAAATATACCTAATAAATTAAAATAAATAAAAAACAATGACTATGGCGTTTCAAAATCTATCCCAACAATTTGTAACCTTCGTAGTAATGTCGTGGTGTTGAAGTTGAAGACATCAAATAGGCAACAAGATTACGAGGGTCAAATGTTTCATCAAACGAAGGAGACAGTGAAATTACGAATCTGTGAAATCCTTCTACGAAATCAGGTGCTGCTCAATTCCTTTAGGTCACAAAGGAAACCGTCGGGCACCAACACATGAGTTGAACCTAAGTTTACATAAGTTTTAAATTAACGTTATAAAATCTTAAATAATTTCTGTTACTTTTGACACAAAAGCATAGGAGCTTACCAATGATCACCTCCCAATTTTTCTGTGCATTGGTCACTTCATAGGCCGTACGCATTTCAGAAAATGTGACCCCTCCAACAATGAAGACAATTAAACGAGGAACGTTCTTAATGTTCTGCTGGCCTTTTTCTCTATGCCATTGGCCATACCGAGCACTAAAACACAATCATCAACGTTTTTCTTATTGTGAAACATTGGCTAGCAATAGCAAATGTTTTATTCAAATACCTTGTAGCAGGTCCTCGATAAGTAGAGGATGCAGCTCGACCTGCCCAATAGGGAAAATGTTTCTGATCAAGCTTTTCTTCAAGGGAATCTTCCATTATATCTTTCACCACTGGAGTCCAACGAGACATTTGGTAAGTTTGTTCTGTAATTCTCTCTTTTCTCGGCACCTGGTAAACTTTTTTCTTATTGCCCTGTTAAATCAAAAAATTCAAATTGTAACAATTTTATATTGAACATGCTAGGAGAAAAATAGTCTTTCGTACCCCATCCACGATAACATTCAAGCCAAGGTGAGCCAAATTTGTTATTATGCAACGCATCTCGGCATCAATGTTGGCGTGCTGAATCAGCTTATTAAGATTTTCTTCTGAGATCCCATTCTTTGAAATAACATATAGCAGGATTATTCGCAGCTTTTCAAAGCTGCTGATACCGCTCGAGTTGTTATCCAAAAGGATTGGGACAATATTTCTCATGTGATCCTTGATCTTTTCCCCCTCTGCATTTGTACCCATCGCCAAATCCTAGAAAATGCGTACAGAATTAATATTTTAAAATTGAGACTGAATTTTAAAAATTAAAATGAAAGAGAATTGAATTAACCTGTTCAACACGGCATAACATGTCGACTCGGTTTTGATATGCTTTCATGCAATCTTCAGCTAAATGGAGATGAGTTGAATACTTGCTGAGTTCTTTCTGGTATTGAGGCATTTTCTTAATCATTTGACCAAGATCCTTCATTGAAGACTTGTCACTCGGCATCCTCTTTGACTCGATAAATTTCTTGAGATTCTTTGTGACATTTCTAAAGAAATAAATCGTTTTTCCCGTTAGCTGTCAACTTGACAATCAGAATAAAATTGTTAAATTATAGCTTACTGTGAAACAACAGCAATGTGCTGGTGTCGCAACTCAATCCAAAGTTCATCCTTTTCATCCAAAAGAACTTCTTTCTCAGGGGATCCACTCTCCTTCTCATATTTATACACATCATTCTCAATGTTGAGAAGATCGTAAGCCATAGCCTGGAATGTCAGCTCGTGAAGTAATGGGGAAACGCTATCAAAGCCCCTATCCAAAATGATCAATTGAGAACGTGCTTTCTCCGGTCCTTCACCCATTGTTGGCTCGTCTGCTTTATAAGCATCCAATTTCTGCTGAACCAATTGAGCTAGTTCAACATTTCTGTCAAAGTCCGCCCTGTAATAATATAACACTTGTAAAATAATAACCAAAGACAGGTAATTAAATACACTATAAAAATAAATGCTAACCTGTATCGTACAGCGGGATACTCTCCTAAAGTAGCACAAAGTGTTGCAATTTGCTCAGCCATTCGTTCCATATTGGCAGAGCGTGCAGATGACAACTGTGGGTTGTAGTAAAGTTGAAATGACTCCGGACAATCCAATGAAAATGCCTTAAAGAAGCAATTAATATGAAAAAGTTAACGTATGAAATTTTTCAAAAGAAATCATAAATAATCATGTACATATGCATACTTGGCTTTCGTAAGGTAGGAAGGCTATATTGATCTCCTTCAAGGTTTTAATTCGCTTTCCACACGGGGATTTACAAAGTTCGTTAAAAAGTTCCTCTGGGCACACTAAAGAAAGAATAGTAAGTAGTTATATTACCAATCTACAAATTTTCAATAATATTCCAAAACTAAAAGTAACCAACCTTCAGTGAAGAAAACATGAACAGCTCGGTACATGGCTCTGTTCATGTTATCAAAGTCAGCCATTAAGGCATTGACTGATTTCTGTGAAGGAGTTATGAGATAAAGAGCATCCAGTGAGGGTAAAGGCTCTCGTTTCTTGTGAAGATCTTCTACAATTACAATCCCCTCTGCGGCGATCTCATGCATTTTACAGCAAGCTGAAACCATCCTCATTGCCAAGCTATCAACAATTAGCACCCTCCATTCCACCCCGCCAGGTTTCTGCTTCTTGGAGCTAGTACCTGTCCCGCGGATCACCTCGTTCATAATTTCTTTTTAAATTTGGGAAAAGGTTTGTCATTATCATCATGATTAAATATATAAATAGTGCATAAACATTCAATTTTATTGCTTTTCTTTGATCTTTCTATCATCAGAGTGACCTTTCGAGCATAAAAACTGATCAACTATTATTACAAAGCAAGATCTCTAACCTACTTTTCCTGCAATATAGGGCTACTTACTACGCAGATTACCCACTATATATAGTCTTCTTATATAATGGATACATGCCTAAGTGAAAGCCAGATTTTACTCATACCAGCGCTTTCTTTTTCTAAATAAAATAAAATTTAAATGACTTACTTAATCCAACGGTTGCTTTGAGCGCCATATTGTCGGCTTATTAAATGCACTGTTGATGAAGAATAGTCAAATCAGTAACAATTTTGTTACTGAATAAATTTTAAAAATCTCTCTTCTACACTAACAACTACACAACAATATTAAATCTGTTTCCATTGGGGAAAGTAGAGAACAGAGTACAGTAGTAGAAGCAGCACCACCGCAACTAGCTTATTAACTACTACTGAAACCAGCTCCACAGTAGGCACCGTCACTTTATCCCTGGAATATGTGGGTTGATAAAAAGTACTTTCTCCTCGTCGCTATATCTCCTCATCTATAGAACTTTAAACCGTTGCTTTCTCTTCTACTCTCTCCTCACACACCTAAAATAGTTGCAGCGTTCCAACTATTCCAACTAATGGAAACCTCCCTTTCCCACTGAATCCGCTATTTGCAAAAATATCAGCGTTGTTTCTGCATGAAAGTTATCACCATCGCACCACCTCTCCTTTCTCCCTGTCACATTCGTAAAGTTCCGTGAAAGTCGTTCGGAACAGGTTGCACTTGAGTGTCGAGGAGTTTCCCTTTCGATCGAAGACGGATTGATACCTCCTCCGCCTCTCCTCCCACTATAATAATAACAATGAATGATGTTTTTATACCAAAATCGAGCTAATAATAAACTTTTAACTTGTTTTGATCATGATGTGATATTATGATGGCAGACGGAACAACGTCAACGTCAAACTTTTTAATAGAACGGTAAAAAGGAAGGAAAGGTGAGTTAAAAGGAATGGAATTAATATAGATTTGCCTGGAAAAACAACTACGCACATACAAAACAATGCTATAAATATACTTCAATATCACGATTTTAGCGGATGTCTCCTGTCTTTGAAATCTAAATATAATGGGCTCTGATTTTGGAAATGCTCCAGAGTTCCAAACTTGTACAACGCAATAATAGCTTCATTCTTTCCAGAAAAGCCTGGAAACCTTAAAACACTAACTTTTCTGCTAGATTTAAAACTATTTTGAGATGATGGATGCTGAAATGGAAGGAATTTGATATGATAAAAACAGATCAGTGTTAATACCAGTCATAAAACTATTGTAATAGAGCTCCAGTTCAGTGTGAGGTTGATTGACAGGATAAATTTTGGATTGTAAATTACACACACTTATGCCATCATCATCGACTATTATAAAAATAACTTTCCTTATTTAGTCACTCTAATATTAGCATGATGATCAGCATAATAACCACTACCAAGTTATATGCCGCAATTATGGTACAAAGTTGTAGTTTCTCCAGTATAATATATTGGATTTCTAAAACTTTCAAATCATCCAGACTATTAACCAAGCATTCTGTCACAAGTTTCATCAGCAGGGTTTTGTTTACATTACGTCATCTGTATGCCTTGCATAAGGTTGGATTAGCTGGATTTTTACAAGTGGCAAACTTGCAATGCCAAAGTTTCACTCTGTTTGGTTTGCAATAGAAATGAAGATAAAAAATGAGACAAATTGAAAATTTGTATGATTTAATAATGATTTTTTTAGAAAATATTGCAGATTTCTTTCAGTATAATTTTAGCTTTAATCAGATCATTGTCGAGATTTGCAAAAAAATATAAGTCTAAATGTATTCGTTTAGGTACAGACATTAATCCGTTTGAATCTCTTAATGCCCCAAAATACTGAATTTATTGGATAAGTTCTAAAATAATCACGAATTGTTGAATGAAAGTTTGGAAGTTAGTTGATTACCTATATAAGAAAATAGCTAGATTACAAATTTTTAATTAAAAGTACTGAAATTGTTTAAACTGCATAAGTATTAGGGTAAGAATCGGCCAGATAGCGACACACAATACAGGCTCCCAGTCCACCTATTTTCGTGCAAAATGTTTGCATTTAAATAATAATTAAAGACATTATTAAATTTAAGACGGGTATTGTGAGATTTAGCTGTTGTAACATGCCTGAGATTGCTTTCTCCTCCACAACTTCCTTGATAAACTGGCAAGGGCACATTTGCTTTGGGCAATGAAGTGTGCTATTTTTGGTTATTGCTAGTTCTCGCAAAAATGATTTAGCCCAGCGTTGAATATAATGAAGATACAAGACTTCTCCCTAAAAAGATTTAATTAAAATTTGGTCAAGAATTTGGCGAATGATTATCCATATCAATCCTTCGTTAATTTTTAAATTTCTTTATTTGGGAAATAAATAAGCTACACAGAGGATTTTTGGTATTAGATTTTAATTTTAAAGCATTTGGTACAATAACACTCTTTTTACATATATTTAGGTAATTATATAATCAGCCAAAAGAAACAGTTAACGGTGCACCTACCTACTTACTTAAAAATAATAAAATTCACTGGTTTGAAACCGCATAGATAAATAACGGTAAATTTACAAATAAAACTACGGTGGACAGGACTTGATTGTATAATCTAAATTATGAAGGAAACTAACGGAGAAATAAAGCTTATTTGTTTGTTAGACTATTCGTGTTTCAAAATGCCCCTTCTTACAAGCATTAAATTATTTAAAACCTTTGCTACTACATAAATTGTTTTTGGATTTGTAAGTTAAATTTATAAATGCTGATTTGAAAAATCATTTAAATAGTTTAAAATACAAAATTGAGTTATGAGATTAAAAATAACAATTGTTATTATGAACTAGTCACAGCCATTAAAATTAATACTTTCAATATTCAGTTGAAGAAGAATACAATTTTAAGACAAATTAAAATCAATAAATTATTAAAATCATATAAATGCTATTTTTCTGAACTTGTAATATAAAAACTCAAAACTTGAGCTAAAATCTTTCTAAAAGTCACATTTGTCGATAGTACTATTATGCATAATAAATATTACGTGCAATCTGTTAAATGCTTTGAGCTTAAAATTGCATGCATATCGTCACATTTAAAAATTAATTGATGAAATTCTAAAACTTAAGTTGCCGGGGGATGTGGAATGCAGGGAATCCACCAAGTCCAAGACCCTTCTTGGCCTTGCGACACAGGTTTATGACGAAGGTACTCTTCCACGTACTGACAGGGACAAAGAGCAGAAGTTAAATGTCTGGGGGCAGAAGGATTCTCACCACCTTCACCAACCGTCCAATCTAATCGCCTTCGGAGAAAGTCTTTCGCCCAACGTTGAACATAACGCAGGAACAAAGTTTCGCCCCTCTATATTCAACAAAACCAACACCAAAAGAACGCCCAAAAAGCGTTTTAAATTTGAGAATGATACACAGATTACGCTTTACTAGACAACAGAAGCTATGCTAAACTCTACAACTTGGTAGTACTTGCACACAAAGCTACATTCACTCTATAACCTACTCTACTCACGGCTTCATTACATTGATAAATTGAAATTCGAAATATAAAGTGTAAAGTACCTGCTTCCTCGGAATTCTAGTAGTGTTTTGTGCACCAGAAATAACAATCTCTAAATCCACTGCATCCAAATGATTTTGAATGCGCTGTCGTTCACCTCCAGAAGACTCCAACATTTGCTCTAGTCGTTTCTGAAAATATAATTGAAATGTTTTAATAACTGGTAATTATAAAACAAGCGTTTAATATTATATTTTAAGAAGTTCATACAACGCAATCATTTGGGTCAAAATATATGAAGCAAAGGTGAACTTTGTGACATCTGAAAAACAAAATAACTTTCACTTTACAATGAAAAATTGAAAATAAAGATGATTAATTTAACTTACGAGATTCTTCCTCGATCATCCAAACCTACGATTAATTTGTGCTTGATTAAAAGCCTATTAACTTTCGACATGCATCTTTCCAGACCTTGATTAATCTGTAAATTTAAAAATTTTGGTTGTATTTTGTAAAATAAGTTTGGTCCTGTATATTATTTGGTACAAATACATATGAAAAATCTATAGCGAGATTTACCTTAATTTTAATGTACATGCAAAGGAAAACGGCCACGGCATTAATGATCAACCATGAGATTCCTAAGGCAAAAAGTTGGATGCCCACTACTCCAGAAAATAAAATTATTAAAAGGATGAAGAAAGCTGTAGAAAGCCAGGCAGCCAACAACCGTTTGTAACAAATTGTGTATGCGTTAAATCGAAAATCCGAGGTAAGGATTTCCATTGCATGAACGTATTCTTCAACATGTCAATGTTAATCCTGGAACCTTTCATAAAAATTCGAATTCATTTAATAATGACAGTTGGTTTTACTAATCTAAGTCTGTGATTAAATGATAATAGACTTTTACCATAAGCTCCTCCGGTACAAGCTCGGGACGGAAAGAGGCAGGAGTCACCCAAGGCCATTTGGTATTTACGGGTAAAATTGACACAATCACATCTCCATTTGCTAGTTAATCAAAGAATTAACTTTTTAAACAAATATATTTACATTTTTATGCAAGTTTAATGTTTCTTTCTTACTAAAGCCGGAGTTATTTCTCCTGTTTCCGTTATTGTAACTTGAGCTCCCACTATTTCCTGTATTGTTTCCAAAAGTATTTTGTTTATTGTCAGCATGCAATTCCACAGTTTGCATTTGCCCCGCATGGACAATTGCACTATCATGTCTCGCCGCACTAACATTTCCGCTTAATGGATGATTTATTGTGGATTTATTGGTTGCATTATTGCTATGATTTGTTGTGGCACTGGTTGGTGAATGGAATTTCAATAGACGTCTCTATCACTGCTGGACGATGCTGCCCACTCAAGTCTTCATTATTCCCTAGATCATCATCACCTGCATTATCACTTCCTTCTAGATTTGCTGGACCACTTTCTCCATCTTCACTAAAATTCACCCAATTTTTTGGATTTCCTCGTGTGCCATCGTTTCCCCCTCCACTTCCTTCCCCAGGTGAAGCTGGAGTTTTATTTGGGGACTTTTGTGGACTTCCAGAGGATTCATCCATAGCTCTTTATAACTTTATGAATTACTTTATGACGTGGCTATTATATTATTGCGGATGACATTGTTATGATTACTTACAAAACTAGTTAATTTTTAATTAATACTGGTAATTAAAGCAAGTTAATGATGCTACTGGAGTCAGTGTATATATGTTGCCCTACACGGTAATGAATTCAGAGTCATTTAATGATGTGACACACCTGTATGTATATGATTCGTCTATCTTAAAATCTATACCTGTTTGGTGGAGGCACGAATGGATAATATTAAATCTAACAATTTACTATTAAAAAGTGTTAGATTCTCATCCTCAGTGTTCTATACAAATACAATGCAGTGTGTGGCATCACTTCTCATCGTCACATAAATGTAAAGAGTCATTTTATTATTATGCCTTTTCCTGTCTTCGCAATAATACGGACTACAAAAGTATTCAGCAGTTGTCCATGTTTACCTGCCCTTCTATATCCATCCAACTACTTTCCATTAACAACAGAAAAACCTGACTTTAAAAATGTTACCTGTGCGTGCTCATATCTCATTCACATTATTGTTAGGAAATACCTTTGCATATGCAATCAGACGTTGATTGGATGGACTTACCAAAAAATTCACCTGCTGCAGCACCATTTATATTGAAAATCCTACACATCCGTCGTCTCTCAATCCTTTTACTTCATTTCATTACACAATCGCATTGTTGTCCATTCTTTTTTGTCGCTTTCAACATGACAACAAAGCTATGCTGCCGTTTGGTATGCATTTGTTGCTACATCCGAATCGTTATTGTGATAAAACCTATCGCTCCAGCAGCACCACTACAGCGTGAAATAGAAATTTAAATTTTACATATTACATTCGATGAATCCATCAAGATTTTATGCTTAATGTAAATATTTAATTTAAGACAGTGAATGAGTAATAAACGGCTGCCTAGATGGGTCTGAAAATTTCATGCTTTGTCAAACAATGACTCACTCAAAGCTAACGACGGTTCATGTTTGCATAAAATATTGTCGATGACGAATGATTCTGGGGAGCTCAATCTATGATATTCGATGTTTAAAATTTATGGAATTCGCTTTACTAAAAGTATTAGTCCCTAATTTTCAAAATATAAAGATGCGGAAATGGAAAACATTCAAAGCTAGATATGTCATGCCCCTTATGCCATTGGTTATGCAATTTTGGTAAATTACAGCGAGTAATATTCATCCATGCAAAATTACGCATAATTTACGCAAGTTTTGCCATTTGTATCAAGTCGCCCCATTCCAGTTTTAGTTTTACAACATTTTCCTTGCAGGTTTTCTAGTCGCTCTTTTAAATTGGCTACATCCGTATTAGGTAAATTTTAAATTGTATAAGAAAATTTAATTAAAATGGATATCAAAGTTAACCAGCTCAAAACAATCCTTCATGATGAACTGAATTGAGCAAGGAAGCTTTCAAAATCCATCATCATCATTCAAATTTATCGGCTCTTGCTCGTTCCCTCACAACAAACACATCCCAGACATCCCAAAAAGCCACACACATGAACAGTAAACAGAGGAAATAGAATCGGTAAAAGTCCACGTCCACCACATGTTCGCTCGTATGTTCGCTCTTGTCTGACTATATCCGACAAATTTAATCAAATTAATTGTCTCACGTCCAAATATCACAATTATAAAAATACTCGTATTAGTTATGACCTTTTGAGAGTTTGTTAAAGGTGGGCAAAAGTATTAAAGAATTGCAGAATTGTAATTTTTATAGAAGTTTTTTTAGAAGTTGATTTGTTAAATTAATTGTAGATTTAAAAGTGTATTTCTCTTATCAAATTTATGGTATTTAGTTTTGTTGAAAATGTGGTCGGACACACTTCTCATAATTTTCATCTCGGTTGTAACCGCTTTCTTTGGTGAAGGTAAGTTAAAACAGTAAAATTATGTAAATGTCCAATATAGTATTTACTAATTACATAATTTTTAATTGTAAAGGCGTGACTTGGCTGATGGTATACCGGACTGAAAAGTACCAAAAGTTAAAGCTGGAAGTGGAACGGCAATGTAAAAAGCGTAAGTGAAAATAAGAAAAACGTGAAAGCAAGGAGTTTTGACGATTTTAGATATTAACAAATCGATTTTGAATTTTAGTTGAAAAGCGCAAGGAGGCTACTGGAGAGTCAGTGATTGTTAAAAACCAAAAGAAAAAGCTGGAGAGAGAAGAAGAGAAACTAAAGACAAATACTCGGGAATCTTTCATTAGTGAAAATGAAATCAATGTTTGCCATTGGTATTGCCTTCACCGCTCTTCTTAGTATCTTCAACTCCATGTAAGATGACAATTTCTCAGTTTTTAGTGTCATACTTCAATTCATCAATCAACTATATAATAAAATATTTTTAGATTCGATGGTCGAGTTGTAGCCAAGTTGCCATTTACACCTTTGGGTTTTCTCCAAGGAATTTCTCACAGAAACCTTCCAGGAACTGATTACACTGACTGCTCGTTTATTTTCCTGTATATTCTATGTACAATGGCAATTAGACAGGTATTAATAGTCTGAGACGGATACTAAAATACTTTTAATTGGTTGGAAACACTGAATTGATTTTATATTTTATTCTATAGAACGTACAAAAACTCTTAGGATTTGCACCTTCTCGAGCCGTCTCCAAACAAAGTGGTAATATTTTTGGTCCACCTCCAGCAAAGTAAACCAAATTCAAATCCCGACCTTAATCTTCCAAACATTCTGTGTAACCGTAACCTCTTATAAAAAGAAGCAGAAGATGCCTTTTAGTTATTGTTGTGTACATTTGTGTCGAAATAAGACTTGCATTTAAAGTTAGCATCTTCCTAGTCCGTTTTCCATCTCTGATAATTTACTCAGAAATATTTTAAATTATTGCTTAAAGTAATTTTAGTAAAATTATATATCTTCAGCCTTATTATCGTTAATCAAATAGCGTTTGAAGGAACGCTAGCTGTATATTCTTATTAAGTATTAATTGTATTTGTAATTTGTAGTAATTTTATGAAATTATGAATGGTGAAACTTTGAAAGATGGCTCAANTTAATGTATTAATTGTATTTGTAATTTGTAGTAATTTTATGAAATTATGAATGGTGAAACTTTGAAAGATGGCTCAAATGCAATAAATGAATAATAAAAGACAACAAAAACTGACCAGATTTTTTGAAGAAGATTTTACAAGAGAATTTATTACACAGATAAATAGCTGATTCGATAATATATATCATGGTATGCTTTTAAAAAACATTATCGCTTATTATTTCAGTACTCTATTTGAAAACTGAAAGAGGATCGTAGTAGAAAACCTGAAAATTGTTTTTGCTTACACATATATTGGAATAATTTTCTTCATTCTTTCTACAGTTTACTTTGCACATGTTTGATTTTGAGTCAAAGCTTGAAGTTGAAAGGAACTTAAAAAACCGTTTTTATTTTAATACATTTTCTATTTTATGCACATCTTATAATTTTAATGTTGCCTTGTGGGAAGAACTGCATTTCATTTGATCAAATCTCGCTTAAGTAAAAGTTACATCCACAGATTGTAGTTATCTTCTCAGCATAAGCCAACATGGGCAACGGTACAATTTTCTACTTAATTAACTATCTAAATATCGTTTACTTTAGTAAGTAGTCATAAATGCTATTCACGATAAGATAAAACAAGTCATTCTATATGTATAGTTTTGTATTTTTAACAAACAATAAATACTATGGATTATAATATATTCGAAAGTAACAAAAAACGAGTACGCATATACGAATTTCATATACGGAATTAAATTGTAATGAAAAATAACATTTTTAAAATTTTTAACAACTACTTAAATGAACAGAATAAAATGGCGATTGGAATTAAAAATTATGATTTGATTGTTGATTTCATATAAAAGTCATAATGATTAATAACAAGATTTGTGAACCTATTGCGGTGAATAGTTTAAAGTCTTGCAATTAAGTAGCAAATACAGAGATGATACGATACATTTTATAATTTAAAGTAATTAGAATAATAATACGAAATTGATTGTAACTTTAAACGGTAATAGTAATAATAATGAATGTAAGTTTTAAATTGTATAAAGAATTCGTGAAAATCATCATCATCACTATACACGTAGAAAGAAGAGTGATCCAACTATAGATCTGTATCATACCAAGCTGCATCTTGATTACCATCTGCCGGCGGTTGGGGTGGAACATGAGGTGGGTTATAAGTGTCAAATGTCCATTGCGTCGAAATTAAAGTCCATCATTCCATTATCCCCATATCCTTTATCAAATAAAAATTGATTTAAAAATGCAGACAAAAAATGAAAGAGAATTTAATGTACTACTGACTGATGGTATGAAGTGGTGTCGTCGAGTATAATTACTTTTTTTTGAAGAATGAAATAAAAAAGACATTCCAAATAATAAGTGAAATAAAAATAAATACCTTTGTAATTATTATGGCTGGGAACGCTGGGCGGGTTCGAGCCAGAGAAAACAGGAGAGTCAAATACTTCAGGTGAAAGTATGTCCTAAGAAATAATAATTATGCAAAGAAAACGGCAAAACATAAAATAAAAAAGCCATTCCAGAAAATAAAACTCAAAATAATGGATGAAATAAGTCATGCATATAAAAATAAATATAAAATTGATTTGCTCCAAAAAGCAGACAAGATATCATGCGAAGGTTTCGTTTTAGCAGTATGCGTTCGAATGTGATGCAGTGCTAATTAAGTACCTGGAAGTCGGGCGGAGGTTGTCCCCCCATGTCATGACCCCACATAGATTCCCTGTCGAAAAGGGAATTGGTTAATTCCATCGACAACCTCTTCTTGAAGTCTGGTGGTTTATCCTCTGACATCCTAAATAGAATGGCAGCGGCATAGGTTGCCACCCCTTCGTTACGAGAGTGGAGGAGCTCGGTCAATGGAGTGGTAGCTCCCTCTCGTTCAATCATATCAGCGCCTTCCTTATCAGCAGCCAACTCACAAAGAACTCCTGCGGCGACGCGCTGAATGTTTTCTAATTCGTGGTATAGGAGCTAAATTTATGCAAATTTAAATTATAAATGTTATGAAATGTCATGAAATGTGAATTTCTCTCATTAAAAATGTTCTAATCTCACCTGAACAAAGATGGAAATAACGTTCATTCCACGAATTTGAGCACGATTATGTGCTTCACGAGCTAATATGTGCAGTGCCCCGACAGTTCCTTCAATAATCTCCTCCATTCTGACCCCATCTGGGTACAGAGCAACGCTGCCTCCACTGGAAACAGAAGTGCGGCGTTGGGAATCTTGATATGCCCTCATTAGGAGGTGAACCAACCTAGCAATTGCTCCATTTTCACGTAGGGGAGCATGGTTTGCTGGACAAAGTGCCAAGTTTCGAATTAATCCAATTACAGCCTTTATTAAGGGCCATCGTGATGGAGGCTGCATCAGCTTAACAATTACAGGAACTCCATATGAGAGCCGAATTGAGTTTTGAGCCCTGAATAGAATGCATTATTAGTCAGCGTATCGAACAATAAATCATAATAACAATCTATGTGTTTAATAATTAATTTACATTTCCGATTCTTGGTGACGCGATGTCAAGTGTCTTAATGCACATATAGCTGGCTCTGTAATTTCCTCCCTCTCGCCAGCTGCACGGACAGTTCGAACAAGAGCCTCAATTCCATTTAATTGGCACACAACAACC
>JAANSO010000827.1:0-22549 GCA_036507315.1 Lepidocyrtus fimetarius
TTTTTCCCGATTATAAGAATTGCCTTCAATTAATTGTTTACAAATTCCGTTAAAATTTAATAACTGCACCCACTAAAAATTACTTTTTCGTTATTTGACAATAAAACCTGTTTATATTTTTGGATTATTATGCAAACTTTAGCTACAACTAACTGTAATGAAGTGTATTGTCCAACCGCCAAAAACTCAATCTATTCTTATTTTTAGCACATTTAAAAGATGTTGCTCAGCAAAAAAAGTTCTGACTAAAAAGACTACAAAAGAAAAGGAATTGATCACGAATCGGCACGTTTCATGGACAAGTCAATCCCTGTTCTGTTCTCTGCATGACAATTTCTTTTGTCTTCCCTCAACTGTCAACTTTGGAAAAAATATTTCTTTATTAAAATCACTAGAAAACTACACTTGAGCTGTTTACTTTACACAGGCTTTTAATTTAGTCAAAAGCAGCTAAAAACTTTCAAAGCTCAAACTAAAGAGCCTTATCAATGATTCGGATGATCCTTGTCTTGGATCAGTCGGCAATTCTGGGATTACAAGTTAAATTCAAGCCGCACAAACAAAGAGAACAACCAAAAAGACTACGTTCATCGGTGTATTATGCATGGTCAATGGTACAGGTGGTTTTTTATCTCATCCAGGAAATGCAATTGAATGTATATGTCGCATACGCATGCGGAATGCGAATGAGAGCAAAGAAGCAAAGATCTACCACCATGGTTCATGGATTATGGATAGTTTTTAACTAAATATTTTAATGAATGGTAATGCTAATTAATTATTTCTCCCCTTGTGGGTAATAGCAAATGTCTCGTGTAACAAAAGAGAGGAAGAAAAAAACTTTTTCCAAGTCCATAACAGAACAAAGAATATAAGAAATATAAAAAAATTAAATAAGGGCGTCGAACTTTTCACAAGGGGAGCATGTAATATGTATTTATGTCTTGTTTACATACATCACACATGCATGCACTGAACTTGTCGTTACTCGTAAAGATGTTCAAAGAGATAAGACTGGGATGAGATTCATGAATCATACAAGAAAAGAAAACTGGTCGTACCTTATCTCACAGATTTTGTAATATCCTCTAGAAGCTTACTTGCTTGGGACTTGTTGGACGATGAGTCAACCCGAAGCATTTCACTAACTTCCACAAAGTACCTTGTATTTAATCCAAAAGAGTAGAAAATGAGCCAGTAAAGTATTGCATAATGCATCTGATAACCACACAACTCAATTTATTCAGTTCATGAAAAATAATAAAACACGTATAATACGTTCGTTTTTACAATGACAATTGTTAACGATGAATTTTTAACCCACTAAATTAAATAGTTTACTGGTCATGAACACAAAGATCACATTTCAGAAAGGGGTTGGCAAATCTGGTCCAACGGCTTTACTGTTGCGAATAACCATTAGTGTTGTACAACAGTCATTGCATTCAATACTAATCTAACATTAGGCACCTCCTGAGCTTTTTTCTAAAGCTGCACGATCCAATAATTCCTTATCAACAGCGGTAGACATAGCTTCAAGAAAATTTGTCAGATGACAAGTTCCCGAGTATGTTGAGGAAAAGTAACTTGCATAGGTCAGAAAAGGAAGCTTACGAAGTGACCTTCCACTTAAGCCCTTTGCACGCCTGTAAAAACGAATAATATTATTATTCATTGAAGTTTTTTACAAAATTGTTAGGTACCTGTACAAATAGAATATTAGAATAATGAAGTACGAACTCGGATATTTGAAGCAATCTGGAAACAGGAGCGCCCCGATTAACTTCTGGTAATGTTGGTGGCAAGATAAGGCCATCCTGGCTCTTAACAAGACCAACCTTCCAATTTCCAAAAAATTACAAATGAGCATTCAAAATCAATATCAATTAAGTACTAGAAGTAATCCTTACTGATTTTTTTCTTTACCCTTAAAAGTTCGTTGATACACGATGCTAAAATTCCATAAATTATAGCCGCAGGGGGGTGTCCAATGAAGAGTTTGAGATCTGCTCTATCTACAAATGCTAGGTCAATTGAGCCCACAATATTGGAAGTAGTTAGTATGAGTACATTAGGGTACCTGTAAAAAGAAGCAAAAAATAAATTAGCATGCATGGAAGTCATTTTACGAAATAGGAATCGTATTCACTAAACTAATGTACCTTTTAATACGGTCGATTTGTGTCAGTAACGCATTGACTGCTCGGATTGAATCTGTTGGTTCATTTGTCATTTCTGCCGATTGTCGGCTTTGGGCAAGACTTTCTACCTCATCAATTAAAAGAAAGACTAATCCCTTCGGATCCTCAACGAGTTCAAGTATTTTATCAAACATCTTTGTCACAAGTTTACCACTCTACAAAAAGATCATAATATAATAATATTATTCAATATTTACTTTTGATTTCAATGCAGATAGCAATTGTTTGAACGCAACGGAAGAAATTGAAACCGATTGCTTAAATAGGCAATTGAATAACATTACCTCAGAAAACCATTTTGAAAAGAGACTATGGCTATTAATTTCAATAAGTTGTCCATACAAAAAGTCATCTTGAAGTCGTATTACAGCCTTTTGTGCCAACGCTTTACATAAAGTTGTCTTCCCAGTTCCTAGAAATATCAAGATATTCTCTTCGTAAGCATTGATATCAAGGAGGACAAAGAAGTCTTATATAATCTGACCTGACGCCATAATTGTACATAGATAAGCAAAACAAAAACTTACCTGGAGGACCATGCAGTAATACCACTTTATTCCAAGATACAAGGGACTGATTCACTCCTTTTGTTGAAAAAAGAACGGCAGTCTTAACATAATCCATAAGCTGCAAAATAAAATGACATTCCAAGATTTAAAAAAACCTTACAGCACAATAACAAATAATAGTAAATGAAGCTTATCCTTGTAATTTTACTTTGCATTTAATATCAACATCAAAAATTAGAGAGTCCCAAAGACCATGAAAACTCCGAGAGGGAAGTAACCAATGATGAGATGCAGCAGATTGTCCTTCTTCTTCATCGTTATCATCCATGTACTCTGCTTCTTCTCCTTCTAAGCCAAGTTCATATACAAAAACAGACACGGCATCCTGCATTAAAAAAGATCCAAAACGGTCAATTAATGCTCTAGAACAAAAATATTAGAAATAGACCGTTATTTAATTACCTGAAAGCCATTCATTTGCACGTCATTGTCTTCTACACCTGCTGAAGCAGGATGACCATCCCCTCCTCCTAGACTTGGATCCAGCTTATCATAACTTTCAAAATACACCGTAACCGACTCCACACTCTCTGATATCTCTGGACTGAACTGTTCTAACTGCTCCAAAGGAAGTTGATAACCCTCACCGACAGCAACACACAAGGAGTCTAATTTACACTGTTGAGCAGCTTCTAACACAACAGAGTGAACTTCAGACCTGCTTAGAACACTAAACAAGCAATGTCCAAGTTATTTACTTTAATTCTGAGACAATTCCAATCATTCCAGTCACTATTCCAATCATTAAATAAAATTACCGATTCTCAAACTTCAAACTTACCAGTTCTGTTTCCTAACAGCCTCCACAGCGTACCGTTTCATGATTAAAGAAAAACGTCTTAATATCACTTTTAAAAGCACTAAATTTTAAATGGCACAATAATTAACTAATTACAATTAAATAAACAATAATTTCAGGGAATAAAAGAAAAGGACAACTGTCACATTGACTGGTGTAGTCCCGCCTAAGCATTTGAGGAGCTCAGCAAAAGAAGGAACGTTCACCTTTTTCATACCTTTCCATGTATTTCTCTGGTTGGACTTGCTATGTATAATGTTCATCTACTCTGCAGTCTGCACCGCACTGCACTTTGTACATTGTACTTCCTTTGATTGTTGAAAAGAAAGTTGGACCCTTGAAAAGATCTTTCGAAGATTGTCAGATGATCAGGAGCTATCCTCTGGTCTTCACACGCACAGATTTAACTGACATAACAATTAAAAATTAATTAGCCAAATTAGACAAATAATTATTATTACATCATATGATCAGATGATCAACATGTGAAAAAGAAATCACAAGTTTTCAGTTGAATATAGTTCCAGAGTTTGGCAAATTGCTCCATTCCATTCCATCATCCTCAGCTTTTTAGGTAAAAAGTGGGTACACGTGTCAATCTTCTCCGAGTAATTTTTAAAAAATCAACACGGTCAACAATCACTCCTTCGAAGGATTTTAGTTCTCTTCAGGGACTTCCGGGTTCAGTTTAAGTTTTTTCCTCATATCAACAAAATAAGATGGCAGGTGCTGCACTGAGGCGGTTGATGGCGGAGTACAAACGTATGTTCAATTAGATAAAATTTAATTTTTAAACAAATTTAAATTATTGCAAATCAAGTATGATAATAATGGAGAGCAAATAAATTCTAGTTTAAGCAATTAAATAGTTCCAGTGATGTTTTAAAATCTTATCAACTCATTGTTTTTATCTAGAACTGACGGTCAATCCTCCGGATGGAATTTTCGCTGGACCTGTGGATGAGGAAAATTTCTTCGAATGGGATGCTCTAATAACGTAAGCTTTTGTTAATTAAATAATTATGGTACTAACTAGCATATTGATGAGTGCATAATTTAAAGTGGAAATGATCTCAAAAGGAAAAGACATTAATTATTATTGAGAATGCTAAAAAGATCAGTTAGGTTTTATGCGTATTAGTCAGTCTCATTGCATTGGTATATGATTATGATGACTTAAATATTGGCAAAAGTGACTGATGAGTAGATTCTCAAGTGCCTGATATTTAAAAATGAATTCGTAATGAACTGGCAAAGAGTGGAGAATTAAACTAAACTAATCGTACGGTTTGATTGACAATGCAATTCGAATTTATTGGATATAAACAATTTGTAGTAACTAGTCGGTATAATAATTTATTTTTGAATCAACTTTTTTGTATCACCGGATCCAGCATCTTGAAAGAAATACTTTTTATGAACTAGAGCAACTTTGACACATTTTTGTTTGCATTTTTCCATCTGCGTATCACTCAAGTCTTGAGGAAGACCAACTCTAAGTTTATCTGTTTGTCCAAATCTTGATTCGATGATACCAGTGACTTTTGATGTTGCGGGTGCTTCACCTGCCTCAGGGGTTTCGGCAAAGTTTAGATCAATGAAACATCCTAATAAATGGTCGACATTTGAACTCTTTTGACATAATCCTTTAACAATGACAGTTCGTGAATTTGAAACACGATCGAGTATTCCTTCTCGCTGTTTATACTTAAAAATTTTAATTTGTGGAAAGAAAGTTGCTTTCTCTTTTCCTTGTAAAGACCCGTCCACTTCTCCATAAAACGCTAGACGACATTCATTTGAATTGGGTGCGATTTGAAGGTTGGATCCGATAATTTTTGCATGTTCCAATGTGGTGACCGGTCTATCAAGCTCTAGAACTGCAAAATAAGTTTTTCCTTTACCACTCTCGTCCATGGGAATTTCCTCTGTAAATTCATAGTCTAACTTTGGATCAAAGTTGAAGTTTTCACTGGGATGTTCGAAAAGGGTTATCACAGCTGTTGTTGTTTCATATCCAATTGAAATGTGAAACCTGATATTGTTAGAAAATCAAAGTACCGGGTCAATATGAAAGTCTTCTTTTTATTTTAAAAACAACATCCTTGAATAAATCATTGATAAAACTTGCCTGGATTTTGAAACAATTGAATGTTTATAATATTTGATTCGATGGATCTTCATTAGGACGAATTTTGTTCCAATTGAAATATGATCAGGGGCGCTAAGAATTCCTCTTTCCATTAAAGATGCATCAAATGCTCCAATACACATTCCTACACGATCACCAGCAGAAGCTACATTTAACGGAACTTTGAAACTCTGAATGGTCTTCACTTTTCGCTGTATTTGCTGCTCTGGTATCTCAATAGTCTGAAAAAAACAAAAAATCCATTTTTACATAAGTTAGTCTGAATTTTTGATTAAATAATAAAATGACCGTACATCTCCGACTTTTACGGTGCCTTGAATAATCGTCCCCGTGCATATTGTGCCTTGTCCTTTCTTTTGAAAGCAATGGTCCACAGCCATAACAAAAGGTCGGTCAGTATATCTGGTTAAAGTCATGGACTGAATTTTCTTCAGTAATGCATCTCTGATCTCATTTACACCTATGCTTTTATCCACTGCCGAGCATAAGATTATGGAGGTATCCTCTCCAAATTTTGTGCGAGCTAAAGTGGCTTTTAACATTTTCTTTGCTTTCTCAATTTTACCCGTTCTTACTTCCGGTGAAAGTAAGTCGACTTTGTTAAGAACTACAATTAAATGAGAAGCCAACACATCTGCCAAAATAAGACATTCGCTGGACTGTGTTTGCATTCCTTTCGTAACATCCAAAATGAGAAGCATAATGTCCATGATCTGTATCCCTCCAAGAACCGTTCGTATGAGGGAGGCATGTCCAGGGCAATCCACAAGTGTTACATTCCATTTGTCTTCGAGGGAGAAAGCTGAGAAGCCCAAATCAAGTGTGATTCCCCTTTCTTGTGATTGCGGGTTTTGATCGAAGGCAGCTGTTGAAGCTGTTTGGCTAAGTTCCTTACAAAGGCTTGTTTTCCCACTGTCTACGTGGCCGAGAACGCCGACACTTACATTAACCCTTCTTTCCACATCATTACTACTCGTCTTTAATTTCTCTTCTGGTGGAAGATTCGCCATTTTTCGAAAAGTTTTGACTGAATCTTAATCAAAAATTTGTAACTGGCCACCTTATATAGTTTTTGGGGTGGAATTGATTAAGTGAACCAAAGAATTGATGAGTGTTGACTTTGCCAAAAAAAAATGCAAAAAATATATTTTTGCGAATGATAAGTTTTGTGTTTGTTATAGCAGCTTCAAATCCTTTTGCTGGTCATTTTATTCCCACAAAAACTTGCTTCTCTCATGTATCCCCCTCGAGCTGACTGCTAGTGTCAAATGTATACTAATGCTGATATTGCTGCTACTGTACTAGTAAAAGTAAAAGCCAAAAGGTACAAACGTATTGTACTGCTTTTGACTTTAATAGTTAAGTAGAAGGAGTTCTTTGTCTACCTGTAATACGAAAAATCATGATTTTTCGATAATGCCAAAAATGTTGTACTTGATAATTTGGTTTTGTTTTAAAAGCATTGGCTATTGATTTGTTAATTGCAGCGGACCAGAAGGGACATGTTGGGATGGAGGTGTTTTTCCAGCGAAACTTATATTTCCAGCGGACTATCCATTGAGTCCACCAAAGATGAAGTTTACTTGCGACTTGTTTCATCCAAATGGTAAGGTCACCTAATTTGATGATTGTTTTTGATACGTTTTGGTTTTATAATAACAAAAAATGATGAAATTATTATTTCACTATTTACAGTTTATGCTGATGGCCGTGTTTGCATTTCTATATTGCATGCACCTGGAGAAGATCCAACAGGGTACGAAAGTCGATCGGAAAGATGGAGTCCGGTGCAATCCGTGGAGAAAATCTTATTGTCTGTTGTTAGTCTTCTGGCTGGTAAGAATCCATTTGTTCTAATTAGCAACTTAACTAACTAGTATTCTTCTTTTAGCCATCGTATTTTGTATTTGGTTTTAGAACCAAACGATGAAAGTCCGGCTAACGTCGATGCAGCAAAATTATGGAGGGAAAACAGAAAGGAATTCGAGAAACGAGCAAATCGTCTGGTAAGGACTACTCTAGGATTGCCAGGTGAATTAAAATAATTTTCACAATAAATGTGCAGTAAAACAAAGTTGATACTGTAACGCATCAGTTTTCCTGCTGTAAAATTTTAATTAAATATTATCATCTTCCAAACCAAAAACTGGTATCGATAATCGATGTAACCGATGAATAAAGTATTGTTGATTTAGAAGTTGCTGAACGTACTTGTGGTGCAGTGAATATAGATTGTTATATACTCTATTTAAAATAGTTCTAAAGTAAAATTTTATATATTACCCGTTTCATACTCGACGCAAAAAAGGTATTATGTATCGACATCCACGTAAATCTTAATTAGTTCAGAATTATTTAAATTATCATGAATCTATCTATTTCTGATGTACATGCTTGAAATATACAATGCAGGCAGTGCAGTTAGTAGTCTCGTCTTGTCAATAAGAACTTCGAACAAAGGTAAACCACAGCATTTATTTATTGTATGATTTGTTTCTGATGATGAAACACAAATTGCTAAATTATTTATTTTAAAAATTAGTTGTAATACTATAAATGCGGCGAACCAAAATCAAATGATGATGATTGTTATTTTATTATTACCTCCATAATATACACTCAAGTGTTTATAATAATAATTCATAATCAAATAAATAAAATAAAATAATGGAGCAAATGTGACTGTTTCCTTAATTATCAATGTATTAACTTGTATTAAATTTAATTACGCTTGGGTTTATTTGATACTACTTATTTTTAAATTACTGCTGGTATAAAGACGTTAATAGCTCTAGCAAGGTTACAATCAGGAATGACACATAGTTTCACAAAAAAACCTATTTTATGCCAAACTGAATTGACTCGACACTGACCAAAAATACGAAGGAAGAAACATAAAATTAGCCACTCATTGTTAATTTTAACAATAATAAGGTACACAATCGATCATTACTAAACCAAAATCCCTACAAATCACAAATACACATTACGTTATGATGCTGCTACTTTCTTACTCTAGATTACCATACAATACTGTGGTGTTAGCGTTAGTGAGTAACAAAAATTGAACTAACAATTTTCTTAATTCATTTTTGACAACGACAAAAATATTGCAAAATGCAAGTTTTTTTTGAATGCACAAAACGGATTACAAATTATCAAGTCTTGTAAATTGGTATATAATGTGTACCTCACACGAGACAAGTAACATTATTAATTGTTTTCCTAGCAGTAAGAAACATAGCTACACTTTTACAGATCATTTAAATGCCCACATTATTTGAATGATGGCGTGTTCCTTTTCTTGGAATGACACCATCAGACATCTCGCCTCCTCCACTGCATCCATTTCTTTCTTCAAAATAATAATGTGGGGTATTCAGATAGTCTTGCATAGGCTTTGGAAGAGGAAGCGTGTGGATTAAATCCCTCCTCACATACTTTAAAATAACAAATCTATCAAAGAATAAAAAAGTTTATATTATAATCCCTTGAATCATATCATACATTATTTCAGGTCAGAGTGGAATTGATTGTTACCTGCACATGTGCTTTAGTGATCTTGCATGCATAAACCTACTGTACGGATGTAGCAACTGCACTTGCATGGGCCCTAAGACAGGCCTTCGATGAAGAAAAAATAGATATCGCCCAGAACGGGAATGAGCAACAGCTTTCTCAACGAAATCAACAATGGTAGCTGCTTTGAAACGAGTCAGTGGCCCAAAACTGAAGTTACCCTGATCATGCTCGATTCTAACATGTCGCACTAGTCCATTTAGTTTAAAGGTTAATGAGAATATATAACGAACATCGCTGCTGTCTCTTACAATGAAAGAACCATCCGGTTCATTCTTTAAAAGGTCTTCAGCAGCTTCACTGGATAATGGACCCCAGTACCACCCGCAATCTTTCACTCTTTCAATACTAGCAGCAAAATCTTTACATTCCAAAGGACTAGTTACAGGGGAGAAGCCTTGTTCGTCTGAACTACTATCGGAATGGTGACCAGGTGGAGGAGGCGGTAGATCTCGAAAGTAGTAACATGTTGCATCATCCTTGTTGTTATTATTATTAACTGAACCAACGTTACTGTTTCCATTATGGCTGTTGATACTTGTGGTGTTAATAGCCTCTGAATTAGAATTCGATGAAGTCATTTCTGTTCCTTCTGTCTCGTCATCTTCGTGTGTGTCTGATTCCAGTTTTAATAGAGTTTGGTTTGGATGTTTTGATGAAATGGCAACAGCACCTTCATTTGAAGTTGAACTAGATTTATTCCTTCGAAAAAGATTCAATAAACTTATCCCCAAAGGATTCTTTCTATCTGTATTTGTGTGATCTTTTGACGAATTTCCAAGTAGTAGATTGTGATCAGATTCTGTAGCACAATTATGACCAGTCATGACGCTGGGAGCATCTTCACACAAAATCTGAGAATTACTAGAAGATTGTGTGTAGGCTGCATCAACATTTCTCTTAATACTAGTTCTGGCGGGGCACCCACGCTCCAGCTCGTTACCTGGGTCTACACTTCTACTACGAGGTTTCTTAACAGATAAATTAAAAGAGGTAACTTCATGACTATGTCTTGAACTTTCATTTCTATTCCGAGCAACATCCCCCGATTTCTCGATAGATAGTCTTGCACTGGTATTGTTCATTGCTGTCGTCGTTCTTACCGGGGGAATAGGTTTGAATTCGGTTAAAGCTTCTTGGTATGAATTAATAGGTGGCTTGGGCTTGCTAAGTACTGGTGGTGCCGGCAAAGGAATGTCGTTTATTAAAGACTGTGGTTGAGATTGTTGGGTAGATAGTGATGTTGTCCTCTGTGGAGGTTTGCAGGGCTCCAAATCCTCATCAAGTGGAGGTCGTGATTGTGATGAACGCCGTTCCTGTTGATGCGACGAGGAATTCAAGTCTCTTGTATGGGAAGACGAGTTATTACTATTACTAACGATTCGTTTGGTGCCACATTCATTTGCACTGCTACTGTCACTTCCACAGCTTGTTTTGCGGGTGAGATTTGTTTTTTGAGAGATTGCTGTTGTAACTGTTACTGCGGTTTTAGAAGTTGAACCGATTTCCGGTTTTGATAATCTTTGGTTTAAGTTTATTTGACTAAGATTGGCTGATGATGATGATGGTGTAGTGTTAGTGATGCTGTTGGTGCTATTACGCTTAGATGAAAATCCCTTTCTTTTGCTATTGTCCTCGTTTCCAGTGAAAACAGTATCCACTGGAAGGGAATAGATATCACTTTGAAATGGTACGTTATACACGTCGCTTGCTCCACTTTCCGGATTTTCAGCTACTAGCACAATTGCTTGTTGGCGAGGTCTGTTATTTGCTCCTTTTCCTAAAAGTTTAGGTTGAACTTGGGAGTTTTGATTGACATTGAGCTGATTACATTTGGTGTTTACACTACTTCCGTTACTATCGATAGAAGGCTGGCGATATTTAAAAGTGTGCCGCTTTGCTGCATTATAATCCAAATTAAAAGAGGTAGATCTCATTACAGGATTTGAGTCATTTGTTAATGAAGACTCGTGTTTGCGATCAGGAATGGGTTGAAGCAAATCTTGCTGTGTGAGACGATAACCGTGATGGGGTAGATGGTGAAAGCCATTATTGTGATGACCATGTCGGTGAGTTGAAGGAAGGGGAACAATCCCTAATGGAAGCAAACTACGTCCAATGGGATTTTGACAGGAATTAGTGGATGAGGAACTACCGAGTTCCTGTTTTGTGTGATTGTTTGAAGATGAACTTGAGGATAAAAATCCTGCACCAAATCGTGTGAGATCAGAAAGAGAACTGGACTTTGAAACATATTCCCAGGATGTTGTTGTAGTAATTGTATTGCAATCCGCCTCGTCAGAGGACCCTTAAAGAAAAAATGTAGAAATATTTTAAAACAAGAGTAGAATGCAAGGTGTGTGAGGTCGAGGTCATTTAAAAAGTAAAGCTTTAATTTATTTAATTTTTCATGCGCTGGATAGTATTAAAACCTTAAATCACTCACCGTGGAGCTGAGCCACACGTGCAAGGATTGGTGGTGTCATGGACGTGACAAATAGCAGAATCGTCACTATTTTCAGTTTCCGCAGATGAGCTTTCTGGCGTGTCTTTGGCAATGACCATTGCCTTGTTAAGAATATCCGAAGACACTTTGGTTGCAAAATCTTTCACACATACTTCTCCAGTTGGTTTGGCTATTAACATAATAAGAAATTGAAATGGCTTGGTTTGTGGATAATAAACTATGATCAAAATGTAATTAGTTATTGTAACAATTGTATTGTATATTGATTATCAGTTACCTTTGTCAGAATTATTGATGTTACTACTGCTACTTTCAGAATTCTGTAGCTTATCCGTAGACGAAAAATCTTCTATTTGAACACTATCCCGAAATATTGGAGGGGGTGGCAAAGTCACCGGATCTTGAAATTCTGGAGGAGGAGAAATGGTTACTTCGTCTTCCCCATCCCCTCCACGACGCATTTTTCAACAAAAAGCGCACCCTTCGCATAAATAATTCATTTGAAAGTGTTCCGAGAGATTATAAACTATACTTTTATCGCACTACACAAGATTTTGACTCTTTCTTATCTTTTAATTGAGAATGAGCACTAATTCCAACTATCATACTTTGTCAAATTTGTTCATCAATCCTATTGATTTTGACAAAAAATTAACCCAAGAAGTCCATTTAGCACTTAATTTATGTTGATGTAACAAAAGCAATTAAAAACTATGTCAAATATTGATTAATTTAAGCTCTTCATATATAAGTAGCATCAAGATTCACCTTTCCTGTCCTGTACACTCCATTTAAAAAGATTTCTTAAATGAATAATTTGATGAGGTTCATGTCACACTTGAGGGAGTTTTAAGGTCAGCCTTACGAGCAATTCGCAGATATTTAACACACATTCAACATAACTTTGTTATGAATACTTTTATGTACATCCTTCTTCCTTTTGGTAATAATTGAATAATGAAATGGTTATTAAATTCGCCCACATGAAGAAATCTACTACTAATATGTACTCATCTACACAAACTGCTTCTGTATAGCTCGATTACAAGTAGTGGACCAAAATTAAATTATGATTGAATTGTGTACTATTGCGAATTACTTTTTGGCTTACAAAACAATTGTGGTAAAGAGTGATGTGATCTTTTTGATAATGAAATCATTGATTTGATTTATACATGCCCATAGTATACCTTACCTTGCGTATTGTACAATTTTACATCTTCATATACCAATACCACTATCACCACCACCTATACAAGTCTGACATGACTTTAGTATACACCTTGCATACTTATTCGTCCTTAATGATGAATGAAGTAGGAGAAAGCTATTAGGATGACATAAAGGACTACAAGTAATTACAAATAACAGAAAATTCAATTATTACGGAATTAACTAATCAATTGGTTTGTATGGAGCAATGGAATTAGTTTTATGATTTAAGCTTATCTATGAATTATTTTGATGTGATGTCTTAAGAACTTTTCACATGTCATACTGTATCATTTCCTCACTTTCCTTCCGTTTCAAATGTTTCCCTGCCAAAGTGCTCACCCACGCACTGGAGTAACTTACGGATTAGAAACGATGAAATACAATGAGTCGCAATAGATAGGATGCGTTTATTTATAATTTTAATTACAATAAATCAACAGTACATAGTTCAAAATAATGAATACATTACAGGATGATTGGATGATAGCAAATATAATGTGGTAATACATCTAATATAACTTTGCATAATAGTTTGTGGCAATAATATTAACTCTAGAAACCGAAAACAAAATTAAATTGCACCAAAAGTCAATTCACAAGCAACAGTTAACGACGAATGACTGAAGAAGGTACCATAATGAAAATTTAAAATGCAAGATAAATGCTGGATTCGTAAAATGTAGTAAACATGCATTGTACATTGTTTTTGATGTAGAATAGAAAATACGTATGACTAAATATTTAAAATAGATCCTGCTCATAAACGAATTCGCTAGGTTACGTTTATTTTTTGCCCCGAAGCCTTGCACCAGTTCCTCTTCCACGCCTCCCTCTTCCTGCAGCGGCCCTACTTGTACGAGCAGGCGCTGTTGCTGCTGCAATTTTTTCTGAGGTTGAACTTACTGATGACGTTCTTTTAATTTTTGCTGGAGTGCTTTGACCTGCCGCAACAGTTGAAGCACGAGTGCGAGTAATACGTGGACTTGTCACAACTACATTAGGATCTTTTGCAGGTACTATCAAAGATTTTCTACCTCTCCGAGAGGGCCGAACAGGGGCGCTTTGAACTGATGAGGAAATTTCACTACTTGCCTCTGCATGGGAACTATTATCGGTTTCCATATCTTCATCCAGTTGGTCAGCTAGGTTGCCGGTTAACCGCCTTGCTTGCTTGATATTGACAGATGAATCTAACTCTTTCTTTGGCTTTACAATCCTTTTAGATTTGCGAAACAGGAACTCTAGTAGCATTGTTGGTAGGCACAACATCATTCTCACAACTTTTCTCTTTATTCAGGTCCTGTGAATTCAGGTGCTTTTGTTGGTCTTCATTGGTGACGTTATCATTCTTATTTTGTAGGGCATCATTGTTCGCAAATTCCTCAGTGTTGTTATTATTGGTGCCTTCACTCATTAAATCATCCTCGTCTTGAGTTTGATCGGTAAGAGTAGAATCGTTTACCAAATCCTCTGTTTGCTTTTCAGTTTCAGGGTCCGCTTTTTGATTTTTTGATACTCCTTGATCAACTTCAGTACTTTCAGTTTCATCCTCTTCTTCGCTTGAAGTCGAGTCATAATTTGGGAGAACATCTTCCCCAGATTCAGGTTCGGCTTCATCTCGCTCATTTGATTCACAGTCACTATCATCAGAAGACCTGTTAAAGCTACGCTCTGACAAAACTTCAAGGTCTGAATCATCACTTTCGTCAGTTTTAGAAGCACCATCTAGCATTTCAACAGTATTTTGGATTCGCTCTTTTGTAGGTGGAGCAAGTTCATAATCGTCATCATCACTAGCTTCCGCATCGAGGAAAGGATTAGAACGTTTCACACTGTCCCTTTTACTTGATTCATCATCGGTACCTAACTCGTACGTTGGTTCAGAGTCAGATTTCTTTAGTTTTACACGCGAACGTTGAGCGTCGGTTTCAGAATCAGAAGAATCTTGAAGCAGATTTCTTTTCTGTGAGTACTTCTCAGCTGAGCTCTTTTTCTGGGGACTAGTTTGAACATTTGACGAAGAAGAAACCATATCATCGTGGCTGTGGTCATCTGGATTACTACACCCTAGGTAGTCTGACATTTCCTCTTCTTCATAACTAATCCCACTCTCCTGTGGTTTATCAAAAAACGTGGAACTGTAGCCAGCAGTATCCAAGCAAAACCCAGATGATACTCCAATCTCGTTCAAAAAATCATCAACTGACGATACTGCTGCATTAGATGAAGATGGTTTTTCCCGACCGTTGCTGCTAGTTGGGCCGTTAACTACAGTTGAACTAACGGACTCAGTATCGCTCATCTCGGGTGAGTTTTCTCTGATATTTTTTGAAATATCCTTCTTTGACACAACTACCAATCTGTGTCTTGAAATTGATTTGACGCTGACCACATTGATCCCCCTTATGACCGCCTTTAAGTTTCCTTTTTTCTTGTTTAACCCTGGCCCACCAATATCGATGTGCAAAGTTTTGTTGACAAACTTTGGAAAATCTTTGTCCATTTCTGCAGGTAAGTGTCTTTCAACAAAAATTTGTCCATCTACACTGGCTGCGGAGAAGAGTGATGACACGGCACAATACTTCATAAGACATGAATGACTTTCGGAGTAGCAGCGCCAGTCTTCTACGATGAATGAAAACAATTGGAATCCAACTTTGTGCTTGGACGTAGCATATTCATCCAAAGTTGAACAGAGTGCAACGTCCAAGATGTACTCCTTATCACTATGAAACATCAACTTTAGAAAGTAGTACAGCTCAGAGGCAACTTGTTGGGCTCCGTATTTTCTAAAATTACAATGAAACTCAATTTAGAACTTTAAACATTCACTCGAATAAGTAATTAAATTGTAAGTTTATTTGATACATACTCAATCTTTGAAGACACAAGGGTGAGATTCACAAAGTGCGTCATGAGAAGCCCATAAGTAGGGAAGAGTTCTTGCTCACACTCACTGTCGATCATGTAGCCTCCAATCTTTGCCATGCTAACTCGCTTTTTAATTTGTGCTAAAAGCTTGGTAGCCCTGTTTGGCTTATTTCGAAGCTTTGTCACCTCCGGGGAAATGTTACTAAAACCATATTTTTATATTTTAAATCAAACCCAATAATGATAATCCAGTTATCATAATATATTAAGAATTTGCAATTACCTTTCCAACAAAGTAATTAATTTCAGCACATGAGTATTCGTAACTTCCGTAGTGGTTAACCTGGCCTTAACTTCATTATCAAACGTAAGCAACCACGGGTAGTGCTTCGTAAGTGAGCCCTTCTTTCCAACCTCAACTTCCCCCTCCATTGACCCTCCATGCTTCATCCTCATACTGCCTTCCTCCATGTTCCACGGTCCTTCTAGTAGTTGCCCGAATAGCTCCAACACTGCCAACCGTGCTCCAAAAACTTTTCAATAAAACTCCTGGAATAAAACAAACCAGTAATAAATACTATTTTAGTAATTGCTTCAGTAGTCGGAGTATACTACCCAACAACTAATTAAAATTATGTGTTGAGGAAATTAATACAATTAAAGATTCTCACCGTAAAAATATCTTTAAAAACTGTTTCAGAATCACTTTAAAACCACTCCTAGGATTGTTAATCACTATTTCTTCAAAGTAACGGAAGGAAGTAATAAAAAAATAATTGTCAGTTAAAAGTGCAGTAAAAATAGCCTCACTTCTTGTCAAAGAGCTCAACTCACTCAACCACGCTCTTCAGCTGCAGCAGCTGCCACAAAATTCAAAATACGATGATGGGATGCAACCTGCACAGCATGCAAAAAGCTTGCTTTACAGCTCGAGCTGTACCTCACTCGTATGTAAAATGCTGCATTGCATAACAAATTATAATGGCGTATAGTTTATCATGCACTAATCTCATGCAGACACTAGATTTAGTATAAATGATTTAAAGCTAGATAAGCACCGTTATTTTTAGCTTTTAAATCCATTGTCAATGAAAACCAACGTTAGATTGTCTTTATGAAAAGAAAAGCTGTAAATTTGCCCAAATGAATGTCCTTTTGGGTAAATTTGACGTTTGATTTGTTTATGGGGCTTTACAAGACTTGAATGTCAATTTACATCTTTTTCTTATGCAACCCTATTTTCATAAATTTGTTGAAGCAGCTAAGATAGCATGCTGGATGATATGATTATTATTTATTTAAAATGAACTACATAACATGAATTAAAAATTGAGCAACAATATGTAATGAAAATATTAAAAGGAAGTGAAGACCACATCCTGAATTCTTATGCATGAGACAAGCCTTATGAATTAAGTTACAATTTACATGAATAGCGCTGGACATGATTCATGACTTTTCTAATTGGGTGTTGCTGATGTTGATGAGGAAGACAAAAGGCAACTTTACTATTTTAATTAAAGATTTAAAATGTTGCTCAATTTTTTCAAAAAATGGCAACGTTGGTCTCTGATTTTGTTGGTTCTTTTAAGTCAGCAATATTTAGTTTGTAAGGTTGAAGGAGAAAATATTCCCCAGGATATATTTGACACCAAAAGTCCAATAGTTATTCAATACGAAGGGAATATACAACATCTTGCTGGTAGTGGGAATGAAGATGATAATGCGTACTTTGGATATTCTCTGGCATTTATGAAGCAAGGATCCACCAAAGGGGGATCTGTTGTATTTCAACCCGGTGAAAGTTCTGACCATGGAACGTAAGATGTTTTTGCAACTTAATTGCATTCACTTGCCTAAGTCAGCTCAATTTTAGTCATGTAAAATGAACTTTTCATATAGCTTATTTATTGGGGCACCGAGAGAAAATCGACTTTCAAAGAACTTTGGAACAATTTGGGGTTGCAAATTTAAGAAAACTGCTCAACTTTCTTGTCATCTTGTGTCTGGCATTTCTGATCAGTCCATTGACAAAAGCGACACAAGTCAGCGGTGTTTGCAGCAATTGCAAAAATCCAAATTTGCAGAAAGTGAAAGCGAGCAATGGATTGGTGCAAGTTTAAGTACAAATAATCAACAACTATTTGCTTGTGCTCCAAGGTGGAAGAGGAATGGATATTCTGATGAAAATGGATATAAATGCCTAAATCAAACAGCTAGTAAATAAATTTCATTTACAATATTAACAAATTCCATTTATATTTTAACTTGTCCAACACTTGTATCTAATTGCAGTTGTGGGAGCATGCTATTTCACAACTTTTAATACCAACGATGAAGAATTTAAAAAACCAGAAGTACAACTGGTCAATCCTTTGTATGACAAGGGTACGCAAATAAAAAATCCCAATAATAAAATCAATCTGAAAATAATGCAGTAGCAATAATGTCCGCAGTAGGATATTTAGCATTTATTGGTACTTTCCCCTTTAGAAAACTTTTTTTACCTGTCCACTGATTTTACTGGTGCAAGAATAAGCGAATATTTATATTTATATGGACAATATGGAATGTCGTCACACGTAACCTATTCTGGAGAACTTATCGTTGGAGCCCCTAACGTTCGCAAGTGGTGTGGAAGTTATGTGGAATATTCTGCAGGAAATAAAAGAGCTACAATTGTCAATTCCAAAAGAGAAATTGGGGAGATTGAGGAACACTCCCTCCTTGGTTACGCAGTAACGTCTGGGCGTAGACAGGGCAGATCGTATTATGTCTTTGTTGGTGCCCCTCGTGCAGACAACCTTCGTGGAATGGTAACTCTTTCTGAATCCCAATCATCGCGACCAGTAAGAATATTCAAAGGTATGTTTTAGTAGTAAGTTTTGTTGTTTTGTTAGTTGTTTGGTTGTTTCTCATTCTTAACATGAATTGAATTATTGCTTGTTGAAATATTTTAAGGTGACCAACTTGGGAGTTATTTTGGATATTCTGTCGCAACGGCTGATTTGAACGGACAATTTAATGATGACGACGAGCTAATTGTTGGAGCTCCATTATATACTCCAGACGTCAAAACAGATTCATCTTATGCTACTGGTTGTGTTTTCATATACGCCGTATCTAATACCCAGCCAGTCAAGCGAGTACGTAATTATAGCTTTACCTGTCTTACTAAATTAATGACGAATTATTATATGAATTCTGATTTATTAATTTATTTGGAATTGTTCTTTTTAATTTCGTTTCATTATTTAAGCTTTGCGCTGATTCTCAGAGAGGCTTAATACGAGTTACAAAAGGAGCTCGATTCGGGACAGCAATTGCAAATTTGGGAGATTTGAACTTTGACCTGAAAGAAGATTTTGCTGTTGCAGCTCCTTATGACGATGAAACCGGAAGCGTTTTCATCTTTCATGGAGGCTATCCATTATCAGACAATCCTGTAAAAGTTATTCGTGGTAAGGAACTTGGCATTCCTGGGTTACGTGGGTTTGGATCTCAATTGCTAAGCGCAAACAATAAATGTTGACGTTGATGGAAATGCAACTCCGGATTTAGCTATAGGAGCGTGGGAATCACAACACGTTGTGATATTAAGAACTCGAACTGTAGCAAAATCTACCATCACGGTTACTTTTCACACTACAAATTCTAAAGGCACTGATGGGCAAATTAATACACTTTTACCGACCCAAGAAAGTTTCAGAGTTCGAGTATGTGTTTACTTCACAATGCCACCAAAATTCTCAGCAATCTTGCCAACCAATATTAAATTTGGTTAGTTGGTTTGAATATCTAATCAAAGGGTTTTGTGATATCTATAATAACGTAAATAGTACTAAATTTTAATGTACTTTTTAATTTTGATTCACAGAAACTTGGATAAAATTGGTTGGTGATCCCAGGGATAAACGAATTGAGTTTGATAAAAGAGAGAATAGATATTCTTTATCTGCGAGAGAAGAATCGTGTATTGATCAAACAGTACGCGTTGTTCAGGTAAAGCATCTGAATAATAAGAGTCAATAGTAAAATGAAACGATTCTTACAATACCCCTTTAATTCTACAGGACATTGGTGGAGGAAGCGATGATAATAATGACCAAATTATATTTAGTGCCTTATTGTGGTATAATCAAACGGTGACTTCATTAACTCCAGATTCAATTAGACCAGCAACTTTACAAATATCGTCTAAAAGAGGAAAGACTAGTTTTAAACAAGACCCTTCCTTTGAAGATAAATATCAAACATTTGATCCCTATCTTCCTGCGCCAATTAATTTCACACAGTCTGAAATTGTTGGACTTTTTATTGCTAAAGATAATTGACAATAGCGATGGTAATCCACAATGTAACCCGGACCTGAATATTGACCAGAAACTAGAAATTGAAGACAGTGACGAGAAGATTAGCCCTTTAGACGCCAACTCGAAGAGCTTTGTTGGACAATTTAAATCGATTTACGTTTCTATAATACTATCAAACAGTGGAGAAACTGCAATTTGGCCAATCGTTCAAGTTTCTCTTGGTATAACTGATGAATTTGAAGTTAATCCTACTTCGATTCGTTTTGAGTGGCAAAGGACACCTGGAAGATTTGGTTCTTGTAGCTCTCAATCCCCAGGGTCACCACACGATCCAATACGGGGAAAGTTGGCCATAACAACTTTACGTTGCACAACATCTCTTCAGCATGGAAAACGGGCAAGTCCTAACAAATAATTTCTGTTCTCATTTAAGTCTGAATCAACCAAATATTTAATTTTGCTACTTTTATAGTCCGAATACAAGTTGAAGATCAGCATCGATCCAGCCAAAGCTGTCAAAGTAATGGATAAAGTCGAGGGAAAGATCACAGTGCAAACTGAAGCTTTTCCTGTTGCCCAACATAATGAGAGAAAGCAAATTTTGTTTACTCAACCTTTACATGCAAAATTAGAGATACAAGTTGAAGACGAAAAATCCTCCGGGCAAACTGAAGTTGATCCTCGGACCAGTAGAGTGGACTTAACTCAAAATTATATTGTAAGAAAATCTTTATAAACATATATGTACTTAAATGCGGTCAAAAATTATTTGTTAATTTCAAATTCAGTTAAAAAATACTGGATTTGCTCCAACATCCACAGAAAAAGTAAAAGTGGAAATATGGGTACCTGCTTATATCAAAAACTCGAAAGGAAGTAATACCAAAAGTCTTGGCATAGTTAATCCTTCAACTTTTGTAAATAAATTAATAATGTATAACTTTTGTTTTAAGTAATCAAGTATTATGTAAGTTTTGTCATATACATATTTAATTACACTAGGTTCTTCGTTGTAAAGCTGACAATTTTGAATTTTTTGACCAAACTAAAGATTCAAACACGTCAGCAAGCGACAATATTGGGGGAAGTCATTCACGCTCTTCTAGGAGTATAAATAAATCGTCTTCAGTTAGCATTACGCCGGAGAAAGCAACACTACTTTTGTCAGATAATAATATGATAGTTTTGACTGGGTGCAATACTGAAGCAGAACGAATGTCTTCTTCCTGTCACAAAGTAACCTGCTTAACAGATTTGATTGCNTGAAGCAGAACGAATGTCTTCTTCCTGTCACAAAGTAACCTGCTTAACAGATTTGATTGCAAAAGAGACAAGATATATTACCCTTCGAATGTTTGTTTTTCAAGATGCGCTAAGTAAGTTTGGCTAAACAAAAATGAGTGCTGTGCTTTCTCTTTCGCCTAAGAAAAAAGGATTTCTAAAATTTAAAAAAAAATACTTTTACACATTTCTTGTCATAGGTTCGGTTTTAACAGAGGAAACAACTGGAATTCGTGTGGAATCATTTGTCTTGGCGTCTTTTCCAGAAAATTCTTCTTTTCCCAAATCTGGAAGCGCAGAACGAAGATTCATTCGACCTAAAGGAATCCCAGCGTATTATTATTTGCTAGCTGGAGGCGTGGGAACTATTCTCCTTGTGTTGGTTGCCTTCTGCCTTTACAAGAGTTGCCATAAAATATTTACTAGCTAAATTTACTTTTTATATTCGCAATCAATTTTGATTTATTGATTTTACCTAAAGAGAAATTAATTGCTTTATTTTTAAAAAATGTTTATTTTCAGTGCGGGTTCTTTAGGAGAAAGCAGAAGGAGCAACTTCAACAGCTCAAAAGACAAACAATGGCTATGGAGACTATGGGTGCGTTGGATTTTTCAGTTGTGGACAATGCTTATGATGACGCGGATGAAATTCCTGATTAAATAGAAAACTTATTTTTCGTGAATAAATGTTAATTAATCATTGTTGTATAATAAATAAAATAACCTTTAAAACTTACAATTAAAAAATTGTTTTGGACGATTTATTACCACTCATATAATATGCAGATATGCAATGGTGCAATTAGAGGTGATTCAAATGGCGATTACACTTTTGCAAACAAAACTGGATGCAGTGTTGTTGATCTATGTCTAGTGCATAGTTTAAGTGTAAACGAAATAAGTAACTTCCAAATTAAAAATAGTCCCTTGTCCCACCACGCTTCAATCCACGCCACCTTTGGATCAAGTTTTGTACAAAAAGCTACTCCTTCGCAAAATAAAATAACCTGGAATATAAAACAAAAAGAAAAGTTTATTGAAAGATGCAAACACATTTTCAACAGTTCAAATGTTACCATTGATTCCCTGTGCTCAACCATAT
>JAANSO010000828.1:0-22549 GCA_036507315.1 Lepidocyrtus fimetarius
TTTTATTTGTAAACATTAAACATTCCTTTGCAAAATTTGAAGTAAATTGCAAACCAGTCGAGTCACTGTTTTTGTTTATAAGTTTTTAACTACAATTATAACATAAAATTTGCATACTTAATTTTGTAAAATAAAGACGAATAAAATAATAATCAATAAGAGCAAAAAGTTGGTTCTTGACTTTCCAATTATTCATTGAAAGTTGTTTTTAACAAAATTCTGGTGTTAAATTAGATAAGTTGACCTCTGTGCGAAATGGCTGAAACTGCTGAAGGGACCTGGTGTTTGATTGAAAGTGATCCTGGTGTTTTTACAGAGTTAATTCGCGAATTTGGTAAGATAATCAAAGTTGTAATTTGTTTTTGAAATTGCGATTTACATTTTTGATTTAAAATGGGGTTTAATTAACTGTAGGATGCAAAGGTCTGCAAGTGGAAGAGTTATGGGGTCTGGAAGAAGATGATTTCAATCGGTTAAAGTATGCCTTTTTACTCTTCTGTAAATGTTGGTTATAATCAAATATTGCAATATTTACATGTTTCATCATTGTTGTGGATTTTGTAGGCCTGTTCACGGGTTGATTTTCTTGTTTAAATGGATTGGACCTTCCACCGTTGGCAATTCTGGAGGTAGTATTGTAGAAGACAGTCGATTGGACAAAATATTCTTTCCTAGACAAGTCATTAATAATGCTTGTGCTACTTTTGTAAGATTTTTTTGCAAACTTTAATTCTTTCTTATCTTATCAATCATAATATGGTAAACTGTTTTATCAAACAATTAATTTGCATTGCAGGCAATAATTTCAACATTGATGAATTTGGAACACCCAGATATCGAACTGGGAAAGGTTTTGGGCGAATTTAAAGAATTTACTAAATCCTTTGATCCTGCAATGAAAGGACTGGCTTTGTCAAACTCAGACACTATTCGCAGTGTTCATAACTCTTTTGCAAGACAGACAATTTTTGAATTTGAGGAAAAGGCAGCGACTAAGGATGATGATGTATACCATTTTGTCTCCTTTGTGCCCATCGAAGGTCGTTTATATGAATTGGATGGATTGAGAGATGGTCCAGTTGACCATGGGTCAATACCTGAAGGAAAGGATTGGACGTCAGTTGTAAGAACTGTTCTCCAAGAAAGGATTAACAGGTAAATACAATTATTCATTCGCTAAAAAAGAAAAAAATCAATATCATTAATTTTATTTTGTTGTTATATAGGTATAATGAAGGTGAAATTCATTTCAACTTGATGGCAATTGTATCAGACCGAAAAGCTCAAACAGAAAAGAAATTGGCAGACCTGGAAGCAACAGGACACGCTACGCCTGAAATACTTTTAGAATTGAAGCAAATTCTAGCAGAAGAGGAGGCAAAACGCAGCCGCTTTAAATTGGAAAACATCCGGAGAAAACACAACTACCTTCCATTAATTGTGCAGTTCCTCAAGGAACTTGCTCAACAAAAGCAGCTCCTTCCTCTGTATGAGAAGGCGAAAGAAACTGCACAGACCAGGAGTAAAAATAAGAAACAAGCAGCGTCATAAAATTTCAGTTAAATCTTCAATATATATAAGCAAAATTAATTTATATACTTTCTTTCCATCCATCATTATATAACCATCTACTAATACAAAAAATAAATAAATTCGCAGTACCATTTCTGGAATACTATTATTAATTGCTGTTTCAGACTTTGCTACTATTCAAATTGTGGCACATAACGTACATGTACATTTTGGAATAAAAATAAAGCATTCACTTGCAAGATACATATAAATTTTCATAGATAACTCTATTTTTAGTTTGAATTTAGGTCAGAATTTTAGATACAAACACTATACTTCAAGATTCCAAGCAAGAAATTGAAAATGAAGTTAGCTCTGACAAGAATACGAGCGGAAAATGCTTTTCAACTTTATACATGCTGCTAAAGGAGCGTATAATAATGGATGGTAATTTATTTAAGCATTCTTTGAGATTACTAACGAGCGATTGATCTCAAATGTCCATTAAAGAGATCCAGTAAACGAAAAAGTAGATAGGAACGATTCTAAAATAAAAAAGACAGCAAGCAATCAGTACAAGGTAGAGAAAGCCATTCGAGTTGCTTAAATATGCAGAGAAAGTCAAAGCCAAACAAGGTTTCAGCTGCGAAGATACCGCAAAAGATAAATAAAAGAAAATACAAGTCAAACCCATTCTTGGATTGGAAAAATAAATCTCGTTTAGTCAGAAAAAATCTTTTCATTCACTTTCTTCTCTTTTATGGCTTGTTAAACACAAAACATTACAAATCAAAGGTTTACCTATGCTATTTTCCTGAAAATTTGCTTTTCATTCTTTGAATCTTCTTGAAGCTATAAAAGTAAGCAATATAAAAAGTGAAAGCAAAAACTAATCTACAGAGTACAGATGGCACTACGAGTCCGGCAAAAATCTTTGCAAGCAAGAAAGAATAGTATTGCCGTTGCCGTTTCAGGTAAATATTTCTAACCTAAAAATGTGTAAGTACTGCTATTGAAACATTACTAAATTAATAGATGAATGGAGCTGTACTAATTACATTCAGTATTATAATCATATTATCTATATATACAGCAACTTTCACATTCGAAATTGTTAAAATGTCCTTTTACTGAAAGCACCTTTATCATGTCTCTATCAGTTGTACTTGAATTTGTCGTTTGCTTTTGTATAGTCGGCATAATACAATTTATAAAATGACAATCCATTCTATAAATAGGAAATTGTAAGCAATACAGCATTATTGAGTGACTAATTTGTGTGAATAAAAGGTAATGGAGATGTTTTGGGAATAAAGCAAAGTGATCCTTTTACTCTATTATTGACTGAGATTGCTGTGTGGATGTTCTTCACATCTCCCTTCCCGTCGTCGTCGTCGGCACACAAAGCAAAGCAGTAAACCCACTTACATAGTAATAAGGAACTATTAAACTGACTGCCTTGATTTGGGGGTTGTTTGTCGAGTCTGGGCAGATTTTCCATTGTTTATTTTACATGCATACCACATACTTTCTCCAACTAGGTGCACATTTTCCACAACGGCAAACTTTTATATATTCCCGTCGTGCTTATATATATTTCCATTTATATAAAACTTTGCCAGTGAAAATTCATCCATTTTCTCTATTATCTCCATAGAGGGAAAAGATTTTTTGTGTGTGCAATAAAGCACAAGTATCCATATTAAGCAGACAAAGAAAGAAAAGTGTATAAAAGTGTCAGAAAGGAGAGTAAGTTAAGCTTTAGTAGGAAGAAGGGAGAGGGAGAAAAAGTAAAAGCACATAACACAAGGCAAGGCGGAGAGATGGCCTGGCGTCAGGGAATGGGCCTAATAGGCGAGTAGAGAAGAATAAAGGCGGAGGAATAAAGATGTGAACGAAGAGCGTCCGAATCGAATTTGTTATGGCCAATGAATCGTGAATGGAGCCTAGTTCGTATAATATGAAAAGCAGAGCAAACACACATTTTCTCTTAATGGATCAACAATTTGGATTGCTGCTTGTCCACATCTTTCTTTCTCTCTATAAATATATTAACTGAGCGCTCTCCTTGTTAACAGTTTTACTACTAGTTATATTCATGATCCTTTTCTAAACTATATTATGCATTTAAATAGAACGAAAGAAAGGGCACAATTACAAAATGTTCAAAAGATAGTCACGCTTGGGTATATGTAACAGAGATAAATTTTCCCCTTTTACAGCGAGCAATTCGGGTCCCATAATTGCATTACTTATGTGCGACATAGTAGACCGGATCCTTTTTCTGCATTTGCGGAAATGGTTTAAGCTAATTTATGATTATGGACTTTTTATATAATGGAGGGAGAGAAGGATATATATATTTGGAGGAATTCATGCTTTAAAGGACAAAGTGAAAATGTGCATGATAAGTACTGTGGAAGTTGGAAAGATTGGGATAATAAAACATATTATATAAAGGAGGATATTAAAGGAAACTTGTTCACAAAAGGATGGAAAAACCAACTTTGCGACGCTTTTACCCAAACCTTTAACGGCTATAAATCTTTCTTCTCAACTGCTTTCCCCTTTTTAATATTGTACTTTGCCTCATCTTTATATGTGTGGGTAATGTGCAAGGCTGAAAAGAGAAAAAGTAAAGTCAACCTTATAATAACACTAAAATGCCTCTTCAATAAACTCACAACCACAAGCACCCACCAAGAAAGTTAACAAGAATGATGGTCTTTCTCCTCCTTCCTAAAAAGGAAATTTAGCAACGGTCCGAGAAAAGTAACGGGAATCGCGCATTAAGCTTTTTATTCTTCCAACTTTTTTATATATACATTAAATTACTTTTCCTTTGTAAATGGTACACACAAAAAATGTTGAGATCAAAAGATTTAAATTTTTTAATCTCATTCGTTTCACTTTTTCAATTTTAGCCGATTAAAGCACGCAGATATTTATTTGTTGAAAAAGCAATGCACTGTCACATTTTAAACCACTCTAATATCCAAATCGCATTAATTTTTTTGAATACTCTCTTTACCAGTGTCAGAAACGTTGACTTTTTCTTTAAATTGCTATTGAACCAAGTCAAAGTTGATTTCACATACTTAATCTCTGCTTTTCATACTAAAGCAATTAATTCCTCAATACAATAAACGGCAATTTTTGCCTATCCTTCTCTGTTTGTTGTTATTAAATGCTGCAGCAACGACCCTTATCACTAACCTTGCTTTCAGTAGCCGACCAAATATTTGACATCAACTCGGTCAACCCCTCCTTTGAGCGGTCCAACTTTTTACGTGTTTGACTCTAACAACATGTTGATGTTTTATGAAAACTTTTACATCTTTTTTGAGTTTTCAGCACCCGGTTGTTGTGTGTAGTAAATAGCTGAGGAGAATGATTGACGGATCAAAAGGGCTCAATCCGTCGCATTTTACGGGCACAACCAAACCACACCACACACATCTTAATAACAATAATAATAACTTGAAAGGTTGACTTTTGATCTTGATCCTCTTTATGCATTCTATTACCCTCTTCATCTCTGGATCGTACCCTTTTGCATGAAAATATATTATTTGTACATTACTACATACATCAGCCCCTAAATTGAAATATATTGCGCTGTTTGTAAAGTGGACTTTTATATTTCTTAACATCTTTTGACTGATCTTGGTATTATGAAACGGATTAGAAAGTCTGGAAAAAGTTTCCCAAAACTTAAGTATATTATTTAGTCGTTCAGCAATCTAGTTTAAACTTTTCAGCTCAATTTCCTACCCAATTGTAAGGTCCTTGATCGATTGAAACTTTGTATAGAAGCGTTGTCAAAAAGAATAAAAACATGTTTTGTCAAATGGAACGGTTCCAAACAACCTTTCAACTTCCTTTCAGTTTTTTGAGTGAGTGATTGAATAAAAGTCGCAAAAGAACGCATTAAAACGCGACCTTTTAAATAGAAAGAACGTATGGGCATTACTGTACTCTCTATACGCAGCATATTTTGTAGCAAATAGTTTTTAATATTTTGAAGAGATGACAATAATAATGAATAAAGAGATGTTGAGAAAGTATCATGTGCAATTAATTAATTAGGAACAACAACTGTACATTAAAAATCTCCGTGTAAATGAATCTTTGTGCAAGTTGATATTTCTGATATGTTTGTATTTGGAAGTGAAAAGGGTTATTTTTAGAGCTTGAGCTCTACTTATTACTTGCAAGCTCAATGAACCACATTCGTTGTGGACGTTATATGATTCATGTATGGTTTCTAAATGAAGCGGAAAAGATAGATCATCCTTTAGTTGATCTGTTGTAAGGTCTACAGTGCATTATAAACTTATTATTGTTGTTGTTTGATAACATTCACAAGCTTTAAGCAAGCATTGAGCTTAATCATGATATGCACGGTTGGATTTTCTATTGGAAATAGTAGCAAAAACATATTACACCACATAAGCATTATTTATTCGTATATTATAGAACTGTTGTGTGGGAAATGTTTTTTATTCTACAGCGGAAGCGCAATATATAAAAGGGGAAACTTCAAACGTTTTTATTATGTTATTCTAAAGGATATATGCTCATGCTGAAAACTGACCATTGAAATAGCATCTCCCTTTCTTCTTTTGTCATAGAAAAATTCTTTTCATTCACTTTTTACTCAACCCTTTTCTTTTCCCATATAATCCGCTTTCTCTCCAGCTTTTACTTGTTTTTCTACTTTTCGTTTGCTAAATCTAAAAAGTAACTCTTCCGCAGAATAATCATTGTTGCAATCAATTTCAAACGCAAGTACATGAAACTGGCATTTAAGCACAAACACTGTGAGTCTGTTGAATTTTTTTATCTAGCTATTATACCAAAGAAAGTGGAATACTGCACACGAGCCAAAAAAATGTATATATTATACGTAACCATACATTTAATATGAGTATTCCACAGAACGCAATGCTTCAAAAAATTGTTCGTGTGTCAGAAAATGGAGAGAATTCATTCGTCGCCCTAATGAAAATGTCAACATGATCATCAATCAATTTCCCCTTTCTACACCGATTCACTCTGACTTTTTTCATGCTCTGCTTCTTCACATAATTGCTTAAGAAATTATAATACTCCAGCAGCACGTTTTTTTCTAAATCGCTCAAAAAAAGTTTATTAAGGCGGATACACTTTTTTGCAATAACTGCATGTAACTAACTTTTCTAACCCCCAAAGACAGTTGTTGATACTAGTCATTAAAGTTTAAATGTAAAATTTTATTTTTCACAAAAGAACAATTTTTTAAAATTTACTCAAACAAACAATAGTTTGCAAAGTCAAGTTTGTAGCAGTGTCGTAAATTCATCATTAAAAATAATTATCATACATGATTAGTGTAATTGGAATTTACGTGGGTTGCTTTTGTAGTACATTCCAGTGAAATCAAAGAAATTGCTTAAACTTTTTACCCCTAAACGTTAATTAACCGTGGTCATCAAAAATAAGTATACGTACCTATCTCGTTAGGTCATACATATCAAGTCAATTAATATATTGTAAAATGTCTGCTATCATTCAATAATCATTTTAGTTTCCAGCTAATCACTTCTAAATACATAAATGCCAGAATTTGCAATCTTGTATTTTACAAATTAAAAGAACACGTCTAATGAGAGGCAAACTAGGTGGATGATCTCTACGTGGAATAGTAGTGGTCAAAATCACAATCTATATAACTGCAATCATGTATAGTGAGAATTATTCAAGAAAAATTTCAATCTTACAAGCATAAATCATAATAATAACAACTGTGCAGTTGCTTAAGGGAAACAAAATTCTTTAGATCCAAGTGTCTTGTCTCTTAAAGCACATATCATTATTACATGAAGATGATTATGAGCTCATGCAGACACTTGAAATGATGATATGACTACCTTTTACAACCCCAACTTATTATTTTTTCACTTTAAACAGAAATGAGATGTAATGAAGTAAGGTGTGTTCCGTGGTTGAGCCTTGAATGTAGTAAAATGAGCATTTATGATGATATGACTACCTTTTACAACCCCAACTTATTATTTTTTCACTTTAAACAGAAATGAGATGTAATGAAGTAAGGTGTGTTCCGTGGTTGAGCCTTGAATGTTGTAAAATGAGCATTTTTCAGTCTATTGAGTCCTACACGACAAAATACTTTAGTAGAATATGTTTCAAATTTTCTATATGATTATAGTTCTGATGTGTTTTGAATGAGCAGTAGCAAGTTTTTTTCTCATATTATCAAATTATTGTGGTAAGTAGTATAAAGATAAAAAATTTGGACATTATTTCATTTTTGTTCCTGTATGGACATTAATCTACAAAGTGAAATGCTATTAGCCCATAAAAGAGAAGGAGGAGGATTCATAATACGAAAAAGAAAAATACTGCACATTTTTCATGAGCCCTGCTTGATCCGTCAAATGCGCGTCAGCCCAACTCTCAACTATGATTATCTTCAAAGACTTGTTTTGCAAGAGATTTTAAAGCTCATTTTAAAAGTAATTCATAAAAACAACTTTGATGATTGGTAGTCTCAACAAGATGAGGAGGGTAACATAACACTAGTACAGAAATGCATAATATTCTCATTTGTCGTCGTTACATCATATAGATGATTGCAGCAAAGTTGAGAGATGAAATTTAAAATGATGTCAGGTTGGTTTGGCGAGAATTGTGAACTTTATTCTTTTATATTCTTTTACAGGCTGTTTACATTTTATTGCTTCCTTTTGCTTTCTCGAATCTCTCGAATCAGTTAGCTAAAAGGTTGTTAAGGCGAGCGCCAAATGTTGTGCAAATGAATGCCATATAAGTGTAGAAAAGAGCAATATTTAGCCCATTTCAGAGAGGTAAGATCATTTTGAATTTATGAGGATTCTAATCAAGCTCACTAACTCTATCATCATTATCGTGATCATCATCAGTAAACAACATGTTTCTAATTAGACATGTTCCTTCGGCCTCCTCCTCCTCCTACTTATCTCTCCTAATTCACCTGCCTTTTAACTTTTTTAGATTTGATGATCCAGATAGTCATTCATATTTGAATACACATTTTATAGGGTTCTCGTATTTACGTGTTAATATATCGTGATTCGTGATAAGCGTGTCCTAAAAGTATTGAAATTGTAAAAATGTATTTACTTTATTCATATCATATCGCATTATGTATCTGTTGAAAAATACTCATCTTTGAATTCTTTGAATATTTGCATCTCTCAAGGGAATTAATACATTCACTTTTTCTCATGATCAATTCAATAATTATATTTTAGTAAGCTTTAAATATCACTACAATGTTCCTTCTTATAATTTACTAATTTTACAGCAGGAGGGTTCCTACAATTTCTTGACTACAATCCATTGGTGCATTTATTGCAAAGTTTCCCTTAATTTTGAAAACGAATCAGATATTCATTAAGTCAAAACTATTTTTCTCAATTTTATATCAAAGCAGGGGTCAGCAGTGTCCATGCTGGCTAAACAAGAAGTTCGGAAATGAAGCTGAAAGTTTTAGTGTTTCATATGAAATTTTAATTAAGCCCACCACTGGTTTTCCTTTTTTGCATTTCCTTACATTTTTTCCGTTCACGGAAACATGCATAAAATATTGTATTGCTCATAGCGTCGTGATGATGATAGGAAATAAAGCCAAATTACAATAAAGGTACCCAACAGTAATAATATATACGATGACAACAGAGGAAAGTCAAAGAACGTTCAGCCTATAAATGCGCGGGGTAAACTACAAGTCAGTGCTTTTTAGGATAACTCTTTTTATGAAGCACCGTCAGCACTTACTACCAACTCAACTCTCCCCAAAAAAGCATGTTTATACGTCTGTACGGGGTAGTCTCTCCTAAAAAGTCCTGCTGGTTTCGGAAGATGTGCCTGCACTATTGTGAAAATGAGAATAATGAAGACAACGATTTCTTTTTGTGAGGTAGTGGCGATGATACTTTAGATGAGATAATGAAAAGAAACCGAAAAAAGAAGGAGGTCTATGATTATTAACATAAAATCCAATCCTGCTGAGGAAAAACTATATATGAATTTAGATTTACATTATTCATGATGATTGACTACAAAGGTGCAATAAGCTAAAGCAAGCTAACAATAAGAGATTCGAATAAAACTTTAATATATATAACTGTTTTCGACTCACCGCTGTGCTCTCCATTTCTTCCATCAACTTCTTAGGTACCTAAATAATATACTAATTTGCTTTCTTTTAGTTTTTACACACGCTTCTTCTGTTGCAATGATATTATTTTCCTATTAATTCAATAAAAAGTTGTTGGCGTACCTAATATCGATATCAATGGCACTCTACAACTTTTCACAAGTCATATTAGAAATTTGTACTTTTTTGTACAAAATTTATGAGAATTAGTATAGCAATTTTAATTAAATTAGACGCATGCTGTTCTTCCGCATCGTATTTGCGGGTGCTTTAATAAAAATTTTAATGTTTAAAAAATATGTGCAGAAGAATTTAAGTTTTTTAAAATAAAAACTTGGGTAATAATTGAACGGCAGCTTTTCAATTTAATTAATTTTGTGCAAAACTGTAAACTGAGAATCACTTGTTTGTGGTTTGTCTTTAAGAAGAAATGCATTTAAAAACAGGTAAGTAAGAGATTAAAATCAAGGGAAAAATAATTTCCAAAAATGTATTGCATGAAAAAGACGGATAATGTTCTTTTGTATGTATTATTACAATTTAAATAAATAAATTAGTCGAGATTTTTTTGATATATTGCTTAATTCATTTCCTGGACTAATAACAGGTAATCTTCATTTTCCTATCAAGTTGCGGAAATGAAAGGAAATATATCTTGAAGAAAACTTGATTTTGCCAGAAAAGTTATTAAAGCATTTATGAAAGAGCTTGAATTGCGTGACTATAAAAATGAAGTGGGCTAATTAGCAATTATCTTGCAATTATACCAGACTCATTGTCTTGTACATAGTACGTTGTAAGTAGCAACAGCAAAATCAACGTTGACCACTACTTGATTGCGCATTGCAGTGCATCAGTTTGCCTTTGGGTAATTATATCCGACCCAACAACAACGTTGGAATTTATATCCTCAAACCCTTGTTTTATTTATTTCTATATATAGCCAAGACGTACTTGGGATAAAAAGAAATGACTGTTGTACATAAAAGTATGGCCCTTGGTAGGTTAACTTTTCAAGTGGTGAGAATAAAAATTAGTTCATTACTCAATGAAACAATTGAAAAGAAAGGTTAGGAAAAATTATATTCTTCTTGATTTTATTTTTTTTAAATTGTGCAAACGCTATTTTTATGTTCACTTTTCTCAAGTGCTTAACATCCGCTTATGACAACCCTACACCTCGTCTTTACTGTCATGTCACGATTATTCGTTTACCTTTTGCTAAATCGTTTAGCTAATAATGATAAGACATTCATCAATTAAATTGCAACCTGGTTTCCTCTTTTGCGCACTAATCAACACAAAGTACCTATCTCAGAAATAAATTGTAATCACTTTGGAGTAGTGTAATAAAAATAAAATGCAGCGGAAGCGAGATGGGAGGAGAACAAAACATTATCTTTGTGAGCAAACAAAATAAAAGTAGTCAATCCACTTACTAAAAACAAACCCATTCTTCAATTATACACCATTTTCTATTATTTATGGCAGACCATTATTATATCTAAGAGCACTACTACTACTGCAGTTGTGTAAATTTATTTTGTAATATGAGCAATCAGCACACTTAAAAATATCAATAGCACACCCATAATAAAACAGTGGTGCAGTACTTCATAGAATTCGCTAATCCCGATTAAAGAAAATGCTAAAAATGCACAAGTGAAAGCAAAACCATTAAAAAGAAAATCTAGCAAGGACGAGTGGGTAGAGTGTAATTTTTGATAAACACAAAATAAATTGGTTTTCCATAAAAACTGAAAAGAAAAATGGTGTCTGAATTGTAAACTCAATTCAAAACGTTTCCGGCTCTTTTACAGAATAAAGTTGATAGAATAAAAGAGATCATTATCATTTGGGAAGAATGAAATTGAATGCCATAATAAGGATGAAAATGTACAAAATATGTGAAAATTGGTGTAACTCAAACTCAAATCCTCTGTTCAACTCACAGCATTCCTTTACGTAATATAGAAACAGCATGTTCGACAAGGTTCCATTCAACACCAACGCTTATTATTATAATTCCTTTGCTCAAGTATCTAAACTTAAAATTAGCTTGATAATTATGATAGTTAAGGAAAGGTATAATCCTTTGCAAAAGTGCAATTCATCCTCATATCTCTGTCTCGTCGTATTTATAGGGGAAAAATAGAAATGTTTTTTTCTGCTTGAAATACCTACTCCTCTTTGCTAAAAAGAAGTTTTAGCGAGATTATATACATTACGCGGTAATCATGTTCTCGTCTGACCACTTCGTTGTGGGTTTGGTCTTTGATGTGAAGATAGGGCTTTGGTGGGATTTTGTTACTTTAGCACGATGATGCACCATTATTATCGTCATCAGCAACATAATCATCATACCCATCAAAAGGAAAATGGGAAAGAGAGAAATAAAAGACAACTGTTTGTGGAACCAACAATCCCATTTACTTTTCTCTACAATTCTACTACACCCAAACATACACCAACACATTTTGACATTCTCCTCAATTTCAATAAAGTGGTTGTTGGGAAACTATGTGTAAAGGGTGAAATAAAGAATTCTGCGGTTGCTATTAATCGGGTGTGTATTTATTACCCCTGCTCTTTTCAGTTGATGATTGTTACATGATGAATTAGGGAGTCAAGTATGATTTCAGTAAAAAAATAACACGGCCCATATTGTTATCTTTTAATCATAAATATACCAAAATGTGCAATTTGCGCAAAACCATCTGAATACTGCCGCCTTTCAGCTGCTGGTAATTATGGTGAAACTTTTTGAATCACTAAATATGTATATGGTATAATGTAATTATTACAAAAATGGTATAAACTTGGTTGATTAAGCTTCATAATGAAATAGCATTTCCAAAAGTTAGCAGATGACAAAAAAGGTGAATTTTTACATATTAAAATACAAATTTCCACTATAAAAAGGTGTTGGTGGAGATTCAAATAGACGCTAATCTCAAACCAAATTGGAGAAAGTAAACTAAAATCATTTCATTTGTTAACAGAGCTGGTAAGTGGCTAAAAGAATTGAAATGCTTTTATTATTAAGATTGCTCAAAACAAATCCTCACAGACACACCGAGAACGAGAAGTTGATTTTCTTTTCCCTTCCCATGCATTAATTTTACTCTGGAGTTAGTGATGATGATGGCATAACAAGTGTGATGATAATGTAGCAATAACTGTTGAATGGATGAAAATTACGATCGACATCCACAACGTTAAAGCTGTGATGCAATGCAGTGAAATAAGTAAATTATGTATTAGTATTATTGTCCTTTCTCTCAATTTTCTACTAATGGTAAAATGCAATTGTGGTAATTGATATTGCTAAATGAGCCTGTCAGCCCTTTCCCGTTTTATCATTATCATTTTATCGCTGAACATGATCATTAACCGTCTTGTAGGGAATTTTCATTGCCACAATGTTGTCCATAGTCTAAGTTTTATCAGTTGTATTAGTTTATTCTTTGTATTTTGTAGCCCCAATTCACTACTTGCAGAGGTAGTCAACCAGTCTGTAATTGAATGCTCAAGTTGAAATTTGTGTATTTAAACCGTATCATAATACTAATCGCATTTTGTCATTCTATTCTTATATCGATAATTTAATTTAGCCATAGGAAACGGTGCAGATTGCGGTACACTATAACGTAAATGACAACCCTTGTTTTTGCATTTTAGTCTGACTTTGTTTTCCAGAATCTTCCAGTGATGTTTTAATACAGTTTCTTTGTATAAAATCTCTGTGTTACAATAAAGTTTGAGTTATTACATTGTTTTAGTAATTATTACTTCGTATGACTATGTGAGAGAGAGAATATATTTTTAAACTACGCACGTGGAAACTGGTAAAAGTAAGATTCTAAATATTATATTGTAAGCATTCTACACCCACCCTTTCTCTGAATTACCGGAACCTGAGAGTACTTACATTAGAATTTCAGTATTTTCAAAATCACAGGGGTCCTACTAATGTGCAATAAATCGAGGTACAAATTTACTTGCAACTGCTATTGCTTTAAAAGATGTAACTTGTAAAAGTACAAGTACCTATTCAACATGTTTTAAGATATGTTCTTTTAAAGTATTATTAACCTGGATTGAATTCTGAATTTAAAATTCCTATAGATGTACCAAAAGTTTCCTACGGAGATCATATTAAATACGTAAATTTATCAGGTTTTCTCATTCTCACAGGCACATCTGTAAAAATATCAATCTCACTGCTTCCCGTGTGAGTAAAATCCCTCATTTAGTGTCATGATGTCATATTAACCATAACATGGTCAATGTTTGTCTAAATATTTTACTTACCCCACAAAACCCAACTGTCGCCAGCCGACAACTATAAAGCAAGAAAACTTGTCCAAGTATATGTTAAAAAATTTGATTTCTAAAACTCACTCACTTTGATAGTGTGAGTAAAACGGTCTGCATGCGACCAAACGAAAATCAATAAGACTTGTTGGTAATCCGAACTTTTTCAATCTTCTTCCCATGATGACAACAACCACAAGTTCTCATCTACTCTAAAGGCACCCAAACAATTTTTATCTAGCTGGTGGCAAATGAATGAAACTGTCTGATACAGATTTTTTTACTGAATTAAATTTATTTAATCTAGTATGCTGTAAAACTTTTTGGTTTTATAAAGCCTTGTCTTTGAAGAAAATGTCTAAAGTTCCCTAGTAATGCTCACTACAGAGATAATGTGGAATTAACGAGAGCTAATGAGTTCTACACGCGAGTGAAATTAATGGGAAAATCTTGTCTCTCCTTTTCCCCCTCTTGTCTACCGAACGGCAGCAGCAAAAAAGGTCAGAAAGTGGAGTGGATGATGCAGTAAAAGAAACATTAATCTACCTAGATAGGTTTTAGGAATCGGTCTTTGTATCAAACGGAGATGACGTTCCAGTATAAGCATATTAAGACAATTTTATATTGTATATTCAACATGTGTACAAGGGTGTGTTAAATAATAAAGTGGGCACATTATCATCCAGTTTCATGATGTAATGCTTATGTTTATAAAGTTTGAAATGCAAGAATATTTCAGCAAGATATTTGATCTCATCTCCGTGATCCATTGTTGCTATAAAACTTGTAATGGTGTTTGGTTGACTGAAAGCTCAAATTAAGTACTTATTTCCACTTTGTGGCAATCTTTTCATTCTTTCTAAAAAGAACAATAATCGGTTTTGAATTGTTCTTTATATTTCTCCTGGAATTTTACGAGTATTCAAAAGAAAAACCCATTAGCAATAATATGCTAATTAACAGTTAACACTTTGATCTCTAGATGATTCTGTATTACAAAATGAGAATGGAATTTTGCATTTTCTGTTTTCTTTTTTAAAAAATGTAACTCCAAAACTGCTTCCCTTTGCTTTTATTTTAAGTGTATGGTTCATTAAGATAATTGAAAGTTTAGCATAACAGGATAGACATGCGGTCTCAATTCTTTTCCTTTCAACTCGGAGGCAAACATACCAATTAAATGTAAATGGTCTTTAACGCATTAATGAATGAGACAAATGACATAAAAATGGCAGATAATTGTTTGTTGTCTAAACATTAAAATCTCTCGAAATGTCTCTCCTTTCTTGGCCTTACATTGGTTTTATATCAATTTCTTAGATCATTCTTACGTAGTCAGCTTAACATTTAAGAAAAAATGCTTAATGGTTGGCTTTTATAAAGATGAGGAGTCTTCCGCCAGCCAGCCAGCCACCACACCACCATCACCAGTCCTAAGGTAAAGGTCGGTGTCTTGCTCTTCTTTAGTTGGCTAGGTTGATTGAAAAATTTAAGATAAGATTAGAACGAAACGACTCTATAACAAAGAGTTGAATGAGTTTTTAACATTCTCATTGAGATAGAATTTCGACGGGAGAGATATAGATTAGGAAGTTCATGAAATATTTTAAAATACAAAGTTTGCTGATAACGCTAAAGACGGATGGAATTAACTTTTAAGAATTGTATTAATCCAAGGGTATCGGTATGTTCGTTTAAGACAAAAACAACTTTTCATACTTCTCTTTTCACCAGCGCTCGTAATAATTCTAATGGTTTATGCGAGTAAAAATGTATTATTAAGTATTATGCTCCTAAACATTTATGGCTACCTTTTTGTAATCAGATGAATTGAGTATTATGAACCCTTTTACTGGTGTGATATGCAAAGGTCCTAAATGGAGCAAACATAATATTTTTTATATTAAAACTTTATTACCACTTTGAATGAGCTCTTTAAAAGACTTTGATAAGCAAAAAACTGGTTTTGCCAATGCAATGGAAAAGTCTTTCAAATGAAGATGATCATGAAGATATTTTTTAGCTTCCTCTTTGGACTTTTTTCTTCTTTTTAGGCACCTATTTGCCATACCAAAAAATCCAATAATAGAACATACAAAACATTAGACATTTGTAATAGAGCAACAGGACGCCTCATACAAGATCTGATGAATATTTGAAACGGTAAAAGTCAATGGGATAAAAGAAAGCATTGTACAAAACAAACGATATTAAATAGTTAAGGATTAACGATGCGTCAGGAAACCCAAAGGTTCCTACTAACGAGCAAGCGTTGCTGATAATATGTTTATAAAGATTTTTTATTGATTGAGATGAGATTATCAATGGTAATAAAAAGAAGACTTTTTTGTATTTTCAGACATATAGATTATTCAATAGATTTTTTAACAAAAATAAAAATTTTATAAATGGGAAATAAATTTTTTGATTAGCGAATAATCCCTTATCTTTATAGCTTTTGTTTCAAAATTTCAAGTTCCCTTTTAATCCATCTTTTTTTCGACGCCTCAACTTCAAGATTTGTGGAATTTTATGCGGAATGAGTTTCTGTCATTCAAACATACTTTGGTAATGTTCAGATCCACATTTAAATGAGAATGCAACTGCAAGCACCTTTATATACCATAACTTTTACCAGACTATAAAAATTGCAAAAACAATTTTTTGCTGCTCTTGTTGATCTTACGTGCATATAATTTTAATTGCTTGCAATATTGTTGTTTTTGATATTTTCCAATGTGGTTTTATTGCTTCAAGACTAAAAGTCTAGACTGTAAACAATTACCGTTTAAAAACTGCACACGTTGAGCAAGAGGAGTATGGACTAGGTTTTAAACGGATGGACAGTATTTTTAGATTTTATAATAAAACGATTATTGCTACAAGTTTATTTGTTGCCTACCTTTACATCAATCCTCTTCAGAATAATAAAAAATATATAGTTAGCAGTGTATAATCATTGTTATTATTCCTTTTTTTAAAAAAACCTGCATTTTACACGCGTAAGCAAGCATGTATCATTTATTGATGATGGTAACAAGCACAAAAGGGGTAAGGAAAAGAAATCATGATTGTGTTACATATTTTCTTTAAACAAAATCTATAATAAAAGCAGATGCTTACTTTTAGCCCACCATCGACACCGGTAAGTTTTATAACTATAACCATATAAATGCAGAAATAGAAACATGTTTTATTAGAGATAAAACTAGAGAAAAACCGGAATATTTTTTATCATTCTTCCATAATTTTTCATCATATTTTCCCATAGATGTATTACTTTATCGCATAATATTTTGGTTGGCTGAATTTAAACGATTGAATCATTTGGTGAAGAAAGAATGAACTATGAATGTGAGACTTGTGATGAGCGGAAATTGCACATTTCCTCCATTAAAGAGTTGAAAAAATTAATTGCGATTAAGATGCGAAAAATTACCTGAATTGCCACTATCTACACTTTGAATAAAACCCAAGGAGAAAGAACCAACGACAACATCATCAACTTATAAAAAGCGAGAGAACTACCACAATATAGACGTGTAAAACAAGAGAAATGAGCAACAGCAGCAAGTCCTGTTCAATAATTGTTTTCTAAAGGAGGAGAGATGGAGAAAGGAAGATAACAAAAAAGTACAATATTGTGCTCTAGCTTTACATTTCATCATCATCATCACTTAAGTTAATATACAATTTTTTGTGCATGTGTGACTGGGCACACTTAATTTGTATATATTTGGATAAACTTGCTTGACTACGTAATTTTAACTTCTAGCCGCATCCTATTATGCGTACCTATATAGATTACTTTGCAAATACAACAACAACATGGCCAAAGCCTCAACTTTTCTCCTCTTACAGCTTCTTATTATCATTTTTATTATTGCTTTGCAGCTTCTGAAAAGCTGTAGATTAGGAAGTGCGATAAGGCAGAGCTCAGTGAATGCATAATATCGTGATGATGATGATATATACGATTGCATATTTGCCAACTAAAAACACAAAACTAAACTAGTTACCCCTCTTTCTTCATTTTACGGTCGGTCTTCACTCACATAGTAGTGTTAGATAAAGCTCTTTGAAAGCAACAGTTTATTAAAAATGTACTGCAATTATGAGTTCGACACACACGAAGTGGGTGCAGTCCACTTGTGAAATAAATTTCCGCCAAGCGTTTCTGAAATGTTTCTATTTTATGCTCGCTAGTAATGTTTTAGGCAATTAAAATACAAACATTGCGGAGGGTTTTTTCCTTGGAATAAAGAATTTGTTTAGTTAATTATTGGCAAATGACTGCTTTCCTTTATTTTATTCTACGTCAACATATTATAATGCAAATTTTTATTGCTTACTAAACACTGCTTTTTAAGCGTTTTTATTTAGGAATACACACACTGCATTGTTATTTTTTTCCTTGGAATAAAGAATTTGTTTAGTTAATTATTGGCAAATGACTGCTTTCCTTTATTTTATTCTGCGTCAACATATTATAATGCAAATTTTTATTGCTTACTAAACACTGCTTTTTAAGCGTTTTTATTTAGGAATACACACACTGCATTGTTCAGTGCTCATCACGCTAGACTAAGAGTCTTGTACGTTGTAATGTTTCTACGAATTCATGGAATTTTTGCATATGAGTAAGTACAATTTTAAAATTTATACAAACACAGTTTCTTACATAACTAAAGTCAACGCACCATTTACCGTCTGGCAAGTACATAAAGCAAATGATAAAAATTAACTTGTTTTTATCGGCAAATTTTTATTATTAGGGTTATTTGCTTGCTTGTTATATACTTAGTACTTATAGAGTAAAGAACAAGATAGAATCCCTTATTTGGCATTTTGGTGTTGATGCCGTGAATCTTGATTCTGATGCTGATTACTTTACATTTACAGTCAATCATTTAAAAATATCACTGCAATGTTAAGAGGAGTTGTTTTCTTGATTACTCGGTCTGTTGAAGACACGCGCCCTGCAATTTATCGGTAGAAAGGTAATGTGTATGAATACAGGAATGGACTGATGTTTATGGCAAACAAAAAGCGAATAATTTGCAAAAATTTCGATTAAAATTAATTTTTTTATATTCATAATCTTTTTCCATTCCATGTTTATCAAATCAATACGCGTATTTAGTCTGGATTAAAACATTTGGGGAAATTGTGGTTCGTGGAAGAAATTTCATTAGATATTCCGGCTTCCTTTTAGGAATAATCAGTATTGACTTAAAACTTCCTCTACTTGATGCTGGAAAAAACCATTTTCCATGTTTAGAAAATGGAGCTCATTTTGATTGCAGTTATGATAAAAATGAGTGAGTTTTTGAACAAAATTTTTGGCACAAGTTCACACGATACGTTTTTCCTTAAATTCAAAAACAAATTTTTATAACAAAGTGTTAAACATGACTAAAATGGAGTATGGAGTTGTGATATGCATTATTAATTTAATACGTATCCACTTAAAGAACTTTCCTTGTCTGTGAGACGTACCTTTGAATTGCAGTTTTTCACACATTTTTCTACCGCGCTGTGAAATTTATATAAAGCTTTTATATCAATCCAAGAAATCAGAGCAAGTCACAGGTTGCAGAGTGAGATGTCTGGTTCATTATGGTTGCATAAAATTGGTTAGTTAAGACTTGCCGGACTGGATATAGTAGACGTCAGTTTTCAAAACTTCTTATATGTATTTTCTCATTATTATAATCAAATCATCCTATCACACATTGCACTTATTATCAAGTTCATACATTATATCTAATTCTTTCCCTATTACACATTTTCCTTTACTTTAGGTAAGNATATCTAATTCTTTCCCTATTACACATTTTCCTTTACTTTAGGTAAGCCGTTGAATAGTAAATATGGCATTAATAGATTGTTTGTGCTCTAAAAGGTCAAAAAATTGGACAATGCAATGAAAGCGACTTGTTGCCACTTTATATTATTCAAACAAAAAAGTGTTTAATCCTGCCTTTTGACTTTGAAACATAAATATTTACTTAAGAAAACAAACGCTTTGACAGGTATTAAGGGAAAACAAAGTTGTTCATAAGTTGTGCTGTGATTGCTTTAAAGAGAATTGTAAGAAAACAAAACTTTTGGTAATATTTTTATATCAATACTAAAGTTTTTTAATGTTCATACTTCACAATAATAATGCATACTTTATATTGTACAGTGAGCAATATAAAGTTAAAAAGCATTTTACCTTTTTACCATTTCTTGTAGTTGACGAGTAAAAATCATAATAACCATAAAAATCAAAATGATTCAATTGATTGCTTATCTTCGTAAGTATATAAAACTTGACTTGTAGTGGGTATTAAAGAGGCGATAATAACCCTCTGATCTTGTTTCTTCTTTAATTCTGGACACGAAAGTTGCTCCTGTCTCCACTTTAAATGCTGCCAATTGATAAAGGATCATTATTATGAGAGCATCAGGATGAGTTCAGGATTTTTACTTCTTACGTAATATGTATTAGATCATGGTACGAGTGATTCTGCCGGATGAAACCTGGCGCGTTTAATTCCTTTAATGTTCTCATTAGTTTATTACGTGCGTGTTAGTGCCTTTTTTGTCTTGACTTATACCATTCATCATCTTTTATTTACCTTCCCTTGGAACGTGTGTAAAATATTTTAAACACTTGTAGTTATATGAGGTCTGTAAGATTGAACGTTGGTACTGGGAGTTCTTATATACATTTTTGATTTCTTAGATAAATAATAATAAAAGGCAGCATATCTGTTTAAATACTAGCTTTAAAATTTGCAAATGCTTTACCCTATCTATTTGTCAATTTTTGCAATAATTGCAATTTACTCACAATGTTTCACACATTGCCCCAGCCATAGTATTATGTGTTAATAACCAAACTTTATAGTAAGAATAGGTAAACGTTGACCATCGATGTTTCCAAAATGTACTCGGAGTATCATCATCATTAGATTCGTCGTAAAATACATATACGGTTTTTGGTATCTCAAAGGTCAAAATGCGCGAGGTCCCGTAAGCTTTTCAACATTGGCCTTTGTGGAACAACAAATAAACTTCGTTGTTTAAAAATGCTATGAGTTTATGAGTTATCGATAAAACAGACAGACGGACCAACATGTCGACTTAATTAAAACTGAATAGCTTTTTAAAGTATTAAGTTTTATAAAAAAGATTCCAATACAATCTTAATTTGACGTCATTTAGCTTTATTTTGTTTTGTCATTTGCAATTAATAGATGATAATAGTGATATTAATCAAATACTTGAGATTAGTCAATCTACCTGAAATATTTAAAGCAAAATCACTACCTATACATATAAATCTACTGTATATTAAATATTCATTCATATTCAATTGATCAGCACTACCCTATCTTATCCGAATCCAATTTCTAACAATCTTTCTTTAGCATAAATTCATGAAGGGTTCGACTGATGTGAAAAGTTTTTACAGATAATGTAAGAAATGGTAATTTGATTATATAAATGGGTCAGGAAAATGCTTAATTTGATTCCATTTGCAGAGATAAATGGAAAGGAAGTGAACATTTTATCGTTAAAATGTTGTGTGTATGCAATTAAAACAAATAAAAACACTTACTAAAGTTTATGACGTAATTAAATTCTCAATAAATCTTATTTAGCTTAATTTAAATGACTTGTCATCATGTACATATTCTTTGAAAGCGAACGTTGAGCTTGATTGCAACAAAATATTACAAGTTACACCACTACTTGAAGTAATGGATCTGTGACTTGTAAATCAGTTTAACCAAATTACAATTAGCATATGAAATCACTAAATAACGTTCTATTTAAAGCTCACTTAAGCAATTGTTAAGCAATGATTCACTGACTCAAACTCAATGATTTTTTAAACGGGATGGCGTGTGTCCCGTGTAAAAGGGATTTTACAAAAGAGACTGCTGAATGAGCGGAAAAGTTTCCTTTTTTCTATTTGCTGACCAAACTGTTTATCTAAAAGATTTTAAGAAGGGGTCACACAACATGGGATTTTCGTAAACAAGAACGCGCAGTTGGAATCTAAACATAAATTCTACAAATATATGTTATCGAAATAGATAGTTTGTAGGGGAAAATGAGCAAGCTACGCTATAACAGATGGGAGAAAATTTAGACATTTCATAGGTTATAATAAGTTTCCTAAAACTATAAAGCTTTTGAAAAATCATTTTACTTTTATTTAAATACGTTTTTCATATGATATAAATTAATATATATTTCTGTATTTCTCATATAGGTGGATAAAACTAAATATTCTTGGTTGGAAACTGTATGTGTATGTAGGTATGTCATAGTTTTCATACCTAATATGAAAAATAGACTGGCAACTTAAAGATCAAATTCAGACAAACTTAAGTAACAATATCGTCGTTACATCAAGTACCTACTCTTAAAATAAGCTAAACCGCAAAGCTCTTTTTATATATAAATTTATCATTGTTTTTATTAAAATCCTTAAAATACTTACAGAAATGCAAGATG
>JAANSO010000829.1:0-22509 GCA_036507315.1 Lepidocyrtus fimetarius
GACTGACCAAAAATGACTTGACCCTTTTTGCAGACTTTTCAAAAGTGACTTGACCCCTTTTGAAGAGCAAACGACGCGTTGCTTTTAAGTATTGATTTTTCATCCAAGGATTGAGCTGTCGGAATTTGAAGATGACGAAGAAGGGATCGAATGGAAGTAGATTTTATCAATTGCTTGTTATCAAAATCTTCAGTTTTAATGATGTTAAATTGCAAACAAAGAAAACAACATCCTTTCGTGATTAATTTTTGCCACGAAGGTTTCACTTGTCTGGTGGGCTCCATTTTATCTTAGAGGGTTTTCAGGATTAACTTTTGCAAATGATTGTGAAATGATTATCGAAGAAAATAATTTAAAATGTATTACCTATATTTTAATTTCAGCAATATTTATTTTAATATTTTCCATTTCAGCCAATATTTACATGTAGAGGAAGGAACAAGACACCCAAATGAGCAACCAAGCACTGTACTTTATACTGGCGAAAGGCACACATTTTTAGTGGAAAGAATGATGATCAGCTGTGGACTCTGTTGAACTTTCTTCGTCAGCCCAGCCACAGTAAATGTTCCCATAAATGAAAAAATGTGGACAGAGATTCAACTTTCTCCAAAAACTGAAAGAACTTAAAATATAAATGGTAAAATTGATAAACGGCGATGGAGAATAGACCAACGTAGAGAACGTTGAAATTCAATCACCGTCCAAAAAACTTCAAACTTGACACTGGTGCACGCCTTTTCATTTGTTGGGAGTCTTAAAACTGGAAGTCGAGACTCTAAACGCATAGTGGGGAACGTCTTTTTCCCTATTGGTATCGTGATAAGGTGTTTAGAAGCAATTTTGTTAAGAAAAAGTATGAAAGGTCTTTCCACGGAAAATGAAATAATGACGACGGTGAAGTATTTGTCGGGTAATTTAAGTCTAGTAAAAGTTTAAGGATTTATTTTGTGCTTATCTAATGAAATGGTTAACTAATATTTAATATTTGAAATAAAATTTAACTCTAATACATTTTTAAGGTACACTTAATTCACTCATGGTCAGTTTTTATTACTTTCTCTTGTGTTTCCTCCTTCAACGATAATTTCTGCGTACATTTCCTTTCATGTATTCGCATCTTGAATTTACAAGTAAAGCTTTTACTGCAAATTCCACAGGAGAACTTTTTCCCGAAATGAACTGCATTCTGGTGGATCTTCAATTGATACAAAGCTTTAAATTTTTTATCGCAGAGGTCGCAAGGATAACGGTCAGGGTTTACATGCACCTGTAATCGATGAGTCAAAAGGTTCTTGTTTGTTCTATACCTTTTTCCACACTCTTTACAAATAAATTGAAAGTTTTTTCTCTCTTTTTCAATTGCAAGACCTTGTAAAAGTTTTTCAGGACAAGTTTTTTTGTGAAAATTTAAATTAGATAATTGGGTAAACTCGGAAACGTTGCAGATGTCGCATTTATATCTCATCTTCAGATGATCACTTTTAAAATGTAGTAAAATTGTTTGACGATGTTTTGACTTTTTGTCGCATTTTTTACACTCGTATATTCCCGTGGAAGGATTTCTCGTAAGGTATTTACTTCCTTTCCTTTTTTCGGGTTGTTGCTGCGACGAGTTAGGCAATAAAGGAGAAAGTATTTCTTTTAAAGTGGAAGCAGAAGCAAAATTGCTAACGATGGGCTTTAAGTCTTCCTCGTTGTTTACAGTTGAATTCGGAGAAGGAGGTGGGGAGATGTTGTCAGCGAAGCAGTTTCCTGTAAAATCTACGTCATTGGCTTCACATGTTTCGTCACTGATTTCCGTTTTAATCGGTTTCATATTTGCCTTGCTCAATATAAGCTGGAGACGGGGAACATTCATCTTCTTCAAACCTTAACAGATTGCAAAAATTAATTAAATCTACAAATTTTGATATCGAAAGATTGCTTATAACCATATTTAAGTAGAGCTTACTTTCTTTTGCAACTTGTTTTCTTAAATTGTCCACAAAAGCGAGTTGTGATAAAGCCTCAATGTCACTTGTCATCCTCTTTGAATAGTTCTGCACCAGATCGGGAGCCTTTGCAGATTGCGAAATGCACTTGTGAATCTTTTCCAAAAAGTAGTTCATCTCTAACTGAATCTTTTCCAAGTTCTGAAATAGAACTGAAAATCTACTGATCATTTCTCCGCAGTTTTCACACAGGTCTACTTGAACGTCTTCGTTTTTAAAATCTTTCCCAACTAATGATTCTGCATTTAAGGATTGAGCTGTTGGAATTTGCAGGTGATGAAGTAGCTGTCGAACAGAAGTTGTTTGCAATACTTGATTGCCGTCGAATTCTTCAGTTTGAATGTTTTCATTTTGCAAACAAAGAAAACAACATCCTTTTGTGATTAGTTTTAGTGATGGCTCTACTTTTCTACTGATCTCCATTTTTTGCACTATTTTTTTAAACCACTTGCTAATGTCTTTAAAAACAAATAAAATAAAAATTAATGGATTCTAACTTTATTAAAACGAGGTTTTATTTTCTGTTTGACCTACTATATTATTGCATAAAGCATTTGTCCATGTGTTTAACAAACATTTTTATACATTAGAAGGAGTAGGTCGCACAAGTTAGCAAATCCTCTGTTGTTTGTATTGCATTGTAAATCGGGCAAATTTTTTTGCTTGGACTTTGCAAATTTTTTAAATTCTAAACGCATTAGAAAGACTACAAGAGCGCTTTCGCTTTGCTTTCTCTCATAGCCTAAATCTCATTTTGAAATCAGTCATAGGAAATAATTTTTTGTATTAATAATTTTAAAAAATTATTTAAGTTTAAATGAAGTATGTACAAAGTAATTTCTAGTGCAAATAATTGCGATAAACAATTTTAGCATTCACTCAACGGACTCTAACTTAATTTTAGTTTCATTAACGCATCTTTTCTCATGCAGTTTTAAATTCTGCATGTACTTGTACATTTTATTGCATATTTTACAGCGGAACTTTACTGACTGGTGGATAGCCTCTTGATGGTTTTTCAACATGGACATGGTCGTGTACTTTTTGTCACAAAGGTCACATTGAAACCGATTGGCATTTTTGTGCACGAACCTTGTATGATCTTTAAGTTTTTTATATTTTTCAAACCTTTTCCCACAAATTTTGCAAATAAATTTGAACTTTGGATCTTTTTCCTTTCTCAACTTTTTCTCAAGTTTTTCTTGGCAAGTTTTTTTGTGCAAGGTTAGATAAGATGATTTCTTAAAAGCGGAAGTGTTGCAGATGTCGCATTTATATCTCAGCTTCAGGTGAACACTTTTAAAATGCACTCTCACTGTTTGCGCATTTTTTGATTTTTTGTCACAGTTATTGCACTTGTACATTCCGGTATGCACGTCTTTTGTAAAATATTTGGATTTTTGTATAACTGACTTCTGAAGCGATGGAGCAGGTTTTTCTTCTTCTCCTAAAGTTGCAACAGACAACGATGTGTTAATCGTAAGCATTTTAATATTCTCCTCCTGATTTGCAGTTGAGTTCGGAGATAAAGATTGTGAGATGTCGTCCAGAAATAAATTTTCTGCAAAATCTACGCCGTTGCTTTCAAATTCTTCATTGATTTCAGTCTTAATTAGTTGAATGTCTGCTCTGTTCAGGATAAGCTGGAGACGGGGAACATTCATTTTCTTCAAACCTTAAAAGATTGCAAAATTAATTAAATTTTTGCATTTTGAGAAGGGACAAAAATATTAGTTTAATGCATATTTTTAGAATTATTATAGATATGTATTTACGAATAACTTACCTTCTTTTGCAACTTGTTTCCTCAAATTGTCCACAAAGGCGAGTTGGGACAAAGCCTCAAGATCACTTGTCATCTTCTTGGAATAATTCTGCACCAGTTCGGTATCCTTTGCAGATTGGGAAACGCACTTGGAAATCTTTTCCAAGAAGTAGTCCATCTCCAACTGAATCTTTTCCAATTTTTGAAATAAAACTGAAAATCTATCCATCATATGACCACAGTTTTTGCACAGGTCAACTTTAATGTCTTGTTTAAGGTTGTTCTCAAATTTTGATTTTTCATCCAAGGATTGAACTGTCGGAATTTGAAGATGACGAAGAAGGGACCGAATGGAAGTAGATTTAATTAATTGATTGTTTTCAAAATCTTCAGTTTTAATAATGTTAGATTGCAAACAAAGAAAACAACATCCTTTCGTGTTTAGTTTTTGCAACGAAGGTGTTACTTGGCTGATGGGCTCCATTTTGTTTTGAATGTTTTCAGATTAAGTTTTGATAAATAATTGCTAAATTTTTATTCCCCGCAATGTCTATTTTAATAATAAATATTTTTCAGCTATTTCATTTTAACAAAAATTTTTACATGTAGAGGAAGGAGCGAGACACGAAACTGAGCAGGCACTTTACTTTATACTTTATACAGGCAGAAGGCACACATTTTTAGTGGAAAAATGACTATCAGCTGTGGACTTTTTATCAGGGCAAAGCAAACTTTGTTGTACTTTTTCCGTCGCTTTAGCCAAAGTAAATTTGCTCATAAATGAGGAAAAATACAGACAAATATTCAACTTTCTCCACAGACTGAAAGAACTCCAGAAAGTTTTTCATTCCGGTACAATTTATGAATTCGATTTAGAATAGAACAAGGACGTTGAAATGCAATCCCTATCCAAAAATACCTGACACTGGTGAACGACATTTTCTTTGTTCGGAGTGCCCAAAACCGGAAGTGGAGACCTTAAAACACATTTTACCACACAGTGAGAAATGTCCTTATCAATACCAGTGAGGTGATCATAAAGCGTTTTGAAAGAATTTTGTTCTGAAAAATTTGAAATGGCGGTAAAATCTAAAAAAAATTAAAATAAACGTTTCGTAAACAAGTTTAAGGATTTAATTTGTGTTTATTTAATGAAATTGTTAACCTAAAATTAACTTATTTGTTATTATTAAGTTTAAAACTAATACATTTTTAATGTACACTTAATTCACTCTCTTTTTACTACTTAAACTTTCTCTTGTGGTTCCTCCTTGAATGATAATGTCTGTGTACATTTCCTTTCATGCCTTCGCATCTTGCCTTTACAGGCAAAGCTTTTACTGCAAATTCCACAGGAGAACCTTTTCCTGAAATGAATTGCATTCCGGTGACTCTTTAAATGCTGCGAAGTTTTAAATTTTTTATCGCAGAGGTCGCAAGGATAACGGTCAGTGTTTTTATGCACCTGTAATAGATGATTCAAAAGGTTATTGTTTGTTCTATACCTTTTTCCACACTCTTTACAAACAAATTGAAAGCTTTTTCTTTTTTGAACTTGTGGAAGTTTTTCATGACAAGTTTCTTTGTGTAATTTTAAACTCATTAATTGTGTAAATTCGGAAATGTTGCAGATGTCGCATTTATATCTCAGCTTCAGGTGAACACTTTTAAAATGAGCTTCAATTGTCTGTCGAGATATTGATTTTTTGTCACATTTTTTGCACTCGTACATTCCCGTGGAAAAGTCTTTTGTATGATATTTGGATCTTTGTATAACTGGCTGCTTAAACGATGGAGCAAGTTTTTCATTCCCTGTTGAATTTGCAGCAGAAAAAGATGAGCTAATAGTAACACTTTTAAAATCTTCCTCATGGATTGCAGTTGAGTTCGGAGAGGAAGATGACATGTCTTCTTGAAAGTAGTTTTCTTCAACATCTCCTCCACTGCTTTCAAATTCTTCTTCATGGATTTCCGTCTTAATTAGTTTAATATCTGCTCTGGTCAGGATAAGCTGGAGACGGGGAACATTCATTTTCTTCAAACCTTAAAAGATTGCAAAATGAATTAAATCTATGCATTTTGATAAGGGAACGTGTACGAGTGCACAAATATAATTTTGATTAAAATAGAGCTTACTTTCTTTTGCAACTTGTTTCCTCAAATTGTCCACAAAAGCGAGTTGGGATAAAGCTTCAGGGTCACTTGTCATCCTCTTTGAATAGTTCTGCACCAGTTCGGGATCCTTTGCAGATTGGTAAATGCACTTGTGAATTCTTTCTAAAAAGTAGTCCATTTCCAACCGAATCTTTTCAAACTTTTGAAATAAAACTGAAAAGCTTTTAATACTTTCTTCACAACTTTCACAGAGGTCCACTTGAATTTCTTCGTTTTTAATATCCTCCGCAAATATTGATCTATCATTTAACCAATGGGCGTTTGAAATTTGAAGATGATGAAGAAGTTGTCGAATGGAAATAGTTTGCAATACTTGACTACCGTCGATTTCTTCAGTTTTAATGTTTTCATTTTGCAAACAAAGAAAACAACATCCTTTTGTGTTTAGTTTCCGCGATGGCACAACTTTTCTAATCTCCATTTTTCATACTTTTTTTAAACGATGTGTTAATTATCCACCACTTGTCTTTAAAAACAAATAAAATAAAAATTTTTGGATTGTAACTTTGCTCTTAATGAAAATAAAGTTTTATTTTATGTTTGGCCTACTATTGTAGTATGTATACAGTATTTGTCCCTGTTTTTAACCATTTTTATACACAAGAGGGAGCAGATCACACAAATGAGCAAATCATCTGTTGTAGGTATGTAGTGGCATAAGTCTGGCAATTTTTTTAAATGTCAAATCAATTAAGCTTTAACGGTTTGGCCGTTAAGAATGATAGTTTGCACTACTTTTGCTACTTCTGCTTTTGCAAATCTACAATGACTTTTACCTTTTAGAGCAATTGCTGTTTGAGTAATTGCAGCAAAATGTTTAGTATGATAGCAAAAAAGCTTTAAAACAAAGATTGTTTAGTCGCCAACAAATTTGGCATAGCTAACGGAAGTACCCGTTAAAAACTTTCAAATTGTAAACGATGCCATGTAGCAGAATATCATTGAAAGGTATGACATGTACACAAAGAATGCAAATAAATTTGCAAATTTACCAACGGTTTGTGATTTTTGTGATGAACAAACATTTTTATCATAATCATTATAGTTAACAACAATCAAATGACTGATCTTACTATTTATTGAACAAAACAAGTGAATAAAATTTGTCCATCAGATAATATGCAATTGTGATAAACAATTTCATCGTTCACTTAACGGACTCTAACTTAGTTTCAATTTTATTAACACAACTTTTCTCGTGTGTTTTTAAATTATGCATGTACTTGTACATTTTATTGCATATTTTACAGTAGAACTTTTTTGATTGATGGATAGCTGATTGATGAGTCTTCAGGTTCGTGCTACTTGAATATTTTTTGTCACAAAGATCACATTGAAAACGATTCGCATTTTTGTGCACCTTGTATGTATGTTTTGTAAGTTTTTTATAAGTTTCAAACTTTTTCATACAAATCTTGCAAATAAATTTGAACTTTGGATCTTTTTCCTTTTTCAACTCCTTTTCAAGGTTTTCCCGACAAGTTTTTTTGTGAGAATTTAATTGAGATGGTTTTTTATAGACGGAGATGTTGCAGATGTCACATTTATGTCTCAGCTTTAGATGATCACTTTTAAAATGATAGGCTATTATATGGGACGATTTTGATTTTTTATCGCAGTTTTTGCACTCGTACATTCCGGTGAAAAGGTTTTTCGTAAAGAATTCACCTCGCTTCCTTCTTTTCTGTTTAGTTGATGAGTTAGGCGATGGACAAACTTTTTCTTTTAAAGAAAGGTTTACGTCTTCTTTATTGTCTGCAGTTGAGTTCGGAGAAGGAGGTGGCGAGATATTGTCAGCGAAGAAGTTTCCTGTAAAATCGCTATCATTGGTTTCACATGTTGTGTCAGTGGTTTCAGTTTTAATCAGTTTATTTTCTGCCCTGGTCAGGATAAGCCGGAGACGTGGAACATTTATCTTCTTCGAACCTTAAAAGATTGCAAAAATGAAATGTACGAATTTTTATATGGAAAGGTTAAACATATTTAAACAGAGCTTACTTTCTTTGGCAACTTGTTTTCTCAAATTGTCCACAAAAGCGAGTTGGGACAAAGCTTCAAGGTCACTTGTCATCCTCTTTGAATAATTTTGCACCAGATCGGTATCCTTCGCAGATTGGTAAATGCACTTGTGAATCATTTCCAAAAAGTAGTCCATCTCCAACTGAATCTTTTCCAATTTTTTAAAAAGAACTGAAAATCTATTAATCATTTGCCCACAAACTTTACACAGTTCCACTTGAATATCTTCTTTATTAGAATCGTGTCCAACTAATGATCCTCCATTTAAAGATTTAATTGCTGGAATTTCAAGATGACGGAGAAGTTGTCCAATGGAAATTAATTTTTGCACTTGATTGCCATCGTGCTCTGCAGTTTTATTTTTTTCAGATTGCAAACAAAGAAAACAACATCCTTTCGTATTTAATTTTCTAGACGATTCCAATTTTCTACTGATCGTGAGCTCCATGTTATTTTTAATATTCAAACTTTGTATTGCTCATTTGCTACTTTAATTTATTTCCAAATAATCAAAATAAAGTTATTTTATTTGTAGTTTATTCGTCAAAAATAATATTTTATTCTCCATTTGACGTACTAGTACTGGTTCATGTTTTCTGTGTTCATTTCACCTGCTTTTTTATACACGAAGCAGTACACAAAAGCCTAGAAGGACTTACAAAAGTCAGCTGTGAACTTCGAGGCAAACTTTGTTTTGAGCTTTTGCTTTCTCTGTTAGCCCAAAAGCCATTGTCAGTAGATAAAGAAATCTGCCATGTGAAATAATTTACCAGAAAAAGGAAGAAAGATTACAGAATTTAACTGAATTCGATGAACTAATGCTTGTTCAGTTTGAAAATTGACAGCATCCGACAAAATGACGAGGGCAAAAGGAAAGTCAAAATAAAATAGCTGCAGTCTCCAAAAAATTCTTTTCATTGCGGTATCTCCTTGAATATTTAAATATAAATGTGAGTTTAAGTTTCAATTCTTCTACAGAAAGTCAAATAATTCTTGCTTTTAAAAGTTTCTTAAATTAAATCAGAATGAGTGTTAGCTAAAATTATTTTATTGGTTTGCTATTTATTGAACAAAAAATTAAATAAAAACAGTATAGCAGCAGAAAATATTTAATAATTTAATTTAATTTAATTGCAGTATTTATTGAATTCAAATTCTATACTACTCACAATCACCGGACTCCAGCTTAATTTTAACTTTATTGAAACACTTTTTCTCGTGCTTTTTTAATTCCTGCATGTACGTGTACTTTTTATTGCAACCACTGCAAATGAGCTTTCTTGATTGGTGGATAGCCGCTTGATGACCATTAAGCGTAAACTTGCTTTTGTACTTTTTATCACAAAGGTCACATTGATACCGATTCGCATTTTTGTGCACAACCCTTGTATGATTACCAAGTTTTCTACGCGTTTCAAACTTTCTCTCACAAATTTTACAAATAAATTTAAACTTTGGATCTTTTTCCCTTGCTATTTGTTTCCTAAGTTTTTGAAGACATTCTTTCTTGTGCTTGAATAACGTAGATAAATGGCTAAAAACTGAAACGTTGCAGATGTCGCATTTGTGCCGCTGCTTCAAATGAATGGTTTTGAAATGAATTGCAATTGTTGTTGAACATTTTGATTTTTTGTCACACTTTTTACACTCGTACATTCTGGTGGATGGATTTCTTGTAAAGTATAGACTTCCTTTCCTTTTTTCGGGTTTCTGTTTAAACAACGAATTAGGCAATGATATAGGAAGTTTTTCGATTAAGGTGGAAGCCGAACCAAAATCGCTAACGATGGGTTTTAGGTCTTCCTCGTTGTTTGCAGTTGAGTTCGGAGAAGGAGGTGGCGAGATATTGTCAACGAAGCGGTTTCCTGTAAAATCTACGTGATTGGCTTCACAAGTTTTCTCACGGCTTTCCGTTTTAATCGGTTTCATATCTGTCCTGGTCAAGATAATCTGGAGATGGGGAACATTCATCTTCTTGAAGCCTTAACAAATTGAAAAAATGAATTAAATCCACAAATTTTGACATCGAAAGGTTATTTATAAGCATATTTAAGTAGAGCTTACTTTCTCTTGCAACTTGTTTTCTTAAATTGTCCACAAAAGCGAGTTGGGACAAAGCCTCAAGGTCACTTGTCATCCTCTTTGAATAATTCTGCACCAGTTCGGGAACTTTGGCAGACTGCAAAATGCACGTGTGAATCCTTTCCAAAAAATAGTCCACCTCTAATTGAATCTTTTCCAATTGTGGAAATAGAGTTGAAAATCTATCGATCATATGCCTACAGTTTTCGCACAAATCAACATTAATGTCTTGTTTAAGGCAGTGCTCAAATTTTGATTTTTCATCCAAGGATTGAGCTGTCGGAATTTGAAGATGACGAAGAAGAGATTGAATGGAAGTTGATTTTATCAGTTGATTATTTTCAAGGTCTTCAGTTTTAAAGATTTCAGATTTCAAACAAAGAAAACAACATCCTTTCGTGTTTAGTTTTCTCGACGCCGGTTTTACTTGGCTGGTCGGTTCCATTTTATTTTGGAGGGTTTTCAGAATTTACTTCTATGATTATGAAATGATTATCGAAGAAGATAATTTAAAATGTATTGTATTTCCATTTCAGCAAATATTTACATGTAGAGGAAGTAGCGTGACACGCCAATGAGCAAGCAGACACTGTACTTTATACAAGCGGATAGCACACATTTTTATGAGAAAGAATGACTATCAGCTGTGAACTTTATCAGGGCAAGGCAAACTTTGTTGAACTTTTTCCGTCAGCCCAGCCACAGTAGATGTTCCCATAAATGAAAGAAATGTGGACAAATATTCAACTTTTTCTAGACTGAAAGAACTTCAGGAACTTTTTCCTTCCGGTAAAAAAGACCAAGGACGTTGAAATGCAATCCCTGTCCAAAAAACTTCAAACCTGACCCTGGTGAACGACTTTTCATTTCTTCTTAATGCTTAATGATGCTTAAATGTTCTTAATGGTGTGCTTAAAACCGGAAGTGGAGACTTTAAAACGCATTAAACAACTCATAATGGGGAACGTCTTTTTTCCTATCGGTATCGTGATAAGGCGTTTAGAAGCATTAAAATTAAATAATGGCGGTGAAGTATTTATCGTGCAATTTAAGTCTTGTAATAGTTTTAGGATTTATTTTCTGCTTATTAAATGAAATTGTTAGCTAATATTTAAAATTTAAATAAAATTTAAAAACGAATACATCTTTTACAATTAATTTACTCACTTTTTACAATTTTCTGCTGCGTTTCCTCCTTCAACGATAATTTCTGCGTACATTTCCTTTCATGCCTTCGCATCTTGCCTTTACAAGCAAAGCTTTTACTGCAAATTCCACAGCAGTGTCTTTTCCCAAAATGAACTGCATCCCTGTGATTCTTCAAATGATCACACCTTTTAAACTTTTTATCGCAGAGATCGCAAGGATAACGATCAGTGCTTCTATGGACGGCTGATCTATGAGTCGAAAGGTTATGTTTTGTTCTATACTTTTGTCCACACTCTTTACAAACAAATTGAAAGCTTTTTCTTTCTAGAACTTGTGGAAGTTTTTCACGACAAGTTTCTTTGTGTAATTTTAAACTCATTAATTTAGTAAATTCGGATATGTTGCAGATGTCGCATTTATATCTCAGCTTCAGGTGAACACTATTAAAATGAGCTGCAATTGTCTTTCGAAATTTTGATTTTTTGTCACATTTTTTGCACTCGTACATTCCGGTAGAAAAGTCTTTTGTATGATATTTGGATTTTTGTATAACTGGCTGCTTAAGCGTTGAGGCAGGTTTTTCTTTTTGTTTTGAAGTTTTAGCAGAAAAAGAGGGGCTACTCGTAAGCTTGTTAAAATCTTCCTCCCGATTTCCAGTTGAGTTAGGACTTGAAGGTGGTGAAATGTCGTCGGAAAAGTAGTTTTCTTCCACATCTCCGCCGTTGCTTTCAAATGTTTCATGATTAATTTCCGTCTTAATTAGTTTAATATCGGCTCTGGTCAGGATAAGCTGGAGACGGGGAACATTCATCTTCTTCAAGCCTTAAAAAATTGCAAAAAAGTGAATTAAATCAACAAGTTTTATTACCGAAACGTGTACGAGTTCGTGAAAACGTGAAATATAAGTTTAATTATAATAGAGCTTACTTTCTTTTGCAACTTGTTTTCTCAAATTGTCCACAAAAGCGAGTTGGGATAAAGCCTCAAGGTCGCTTGTCATCCTCTTTGAATAGTTCTGCACAAGTTCGGGAGCTTTTGAAGATTGCGAAATGCATCTGTGAATCCTTTCCAAAAAGTAGTCCATTTCCAACTGAATCTTTTCCAATTTTTGAAAAAGAACTGAAAATCTACGTATCGTATGCCCACAGTTTTCACACAGGACAACTTGAATGTCTTCTTTTTTAAAATCTTCTCCAAATATTGATCTATCATTTAAAGATTGGGCTGTGGGGATTTGCAGATGACGAAGAAGATGCCGAATGGAAATGCATTGTAATACTTGACTACCGTCAAGTTCTTCAGATTGATTAATATTTTCAGATTGCAGGCAAATAAAACAACATCCTTTCGTGTTTAGTTTTCTCAATGGTTCTATTTTCTTATTAAACTCCATTTTACTTGTACGTAATTAACGTGAAAGCTCAACTTTATTTTATGTGTCTGGCACATAAATGTATTTAATTAAAAAATAAAATTATTTAATTTTCAGCTTACTGATAACAAAATATTTTATTTTCTGCTTGACAAGCTGGTATTCACTTTTTCCTGTTTTTAATTACATAACTAGGATAGCATTTTTATATACAAGACACAAGAATGAGCTAGTCACACAATTGAGCAAACCTTGTGTCTTTACCGAATTGTATCAACAAGCAAAAAATTATTTTGTATTTACGTGAACTAATTCTGCTCCAGTTCTTCCTTAAATGCCAATTTCTACGACATTAATTTTTTTTTCATGTTTCTGCATTTTACTTTACTATGCAAAGCTTTTTGTGCTTGCCGAATTTTTTGTTTAGGATATATGATATCCTAAGCATCATCACCAAAGAATAATTAAACGAAAATATTTGTTTTAAAATATTATATTTTATTTATTGAACAAAAATTGATAAAAAAAATGCTTAACATGCGTGTCTTTTAATTTGTAACAGTAAATATAGAATTCACGTTTTTAACAAATGCCTCAAAGTCATCCTATTTACACTCCACTCTCTTATACTTTTTATCACAAAGGTCACATTGAAACCGATTTTTATGTACTCCGTTTGTATGATTCTTAAGTTTTTAGAGCAATTCAAACCTTTCCACAACAAAAATGAAGTCACACAAGTGAACAAACTTAATTCGATTGAAGAAAGGTAAGAAGAGCAAACAATTTTTAAGGTTAAAAACGTAGAAGGCGTTTTAAGCTTCCAGTTACTCCTGATTTTATCCCCTTATCTTTCATTTCACAATGTTTTACATGTCTGTAAAGGCGCCCAAGTAGAAAAACTTGATTGCAAAATTTGTAAGGATAAGTTTTCTTAAAATGTACGGAATCCGTGTGTTCCCCCGCAAGGTCCGCCGTATTTTGAAACTTTTACCGCAATAATCACATTGGAATCTTCGGATGCTTGGATGAGTCGAAGTTAAGTGAGTTGTGAGACATTTACGAGTTTTGAACTTTTTATCGCAGGTCTGGCATTGAAACTGAAAGCTATTTCGTATCTCTTGATCTTTCAAACGCTGTTGTAAAGTCTCCATGCATGTTTTCTTGTGCTTTGCTAAGCCATCGGGGTCCGAAAAAACCGCAAGTTTGCAAAGATCGCAATTTAATTTATTCATATGGACACTTTTGTAGTGAACGCGAGCTGCAGCAGGCCCAGAATATATTTTAGTGCAAGAAGGACTGGGAAACTTGCCAGTTTGATCTGGCAGAAAAGGTTGGGAGGGTAGCCTCGTCTCTGATTTTGGTCTCATGGGACATTTCTTCTGGTGTCGGTAGCAGGTTCTAGAATTTTTAAACTTTGTACTGCAATATTTGCACTGAACAGCAACAGCAGGATGCACACTATTCCTGTGGGCTTTTAAATAAATCAGTGTCTTGAATGTTTTATTACAAGAGCCACATGCAAACTGCGAGTTGGAGTGAACTGTCCTCTCACGATGTTGAAGGTGCACTTTGGCCGCAAATCTTTTTCCACACGTGACACACCCAAATTTAAAATGTTGACGGATTTTCTCTCTGTTGAGTTCCTTCTGAAGCAGTTCCTTACAATATTTTCTGTGCGTCTGCAATCTGGAGCAGCTCTTGAACACTTTGACGCACTTGTCACATTTCCACGTTTTGTTTAGGTGAAAGCTTTCGTAATGAGCCCGAGCCATTTGTCTACTTGCATATGTTTTGTCACAAGCCGGACACTGAAATTTTCCAAGTGAGTTCCGCAAAAATTTTTGAGAAATATCAGATTCATTTTTGTGTAATTTTGGCTTTATCTCTGAATCCACAAGTGACTGGTCGTAATTTAACTCCTTCTCATCATCCTGGAAAATGGTTGGCAAGGAAGGGCTCAGGGGAGGACTACAAACTTCCGGTTCTCCGGAAATATCTTCAATAGCACCTTCTTGTACTCGAAGAGTTGAAGGAGTAGTAGCGCTTTCAATCTTTACCCTTGGCATTTCCACAGTTTGATACGAGCCAATTCTGACGTTTTGACCTGAAAACAAAAAATCAATTATTTTGGAAACCTTTAATTTTACTAGTCAATAATGATTTATTATTTTTTACATTAAAATTTACATTTTTGTGAGATTTCCTTTCTAATTTTATCAATCAGTGCAAGTTGCGACAAAGTCTCGACATCGCTGGTCATCCTTTTAGAATATTCCTGAACCAACTCTGGACTTTGTGCTCCCTCAGAAATGCAAAGGTTAATTTTCTCCAATTGATAATCCATTTCCATTTGGACTTTTTCCAATTGCTGGAATAAAACTGAGAATTTCCTGATGACCTTTTCGCAACCATTGCAGAGATCCACTTCGATTTCTTCTTCTCCATCCTGCGAAGTATTATCCAAGATTGTGGCCTGGTTTAGTTTTAAATGACGACGGACACAAAGCAATGAAACTGGTTGGTTTATTTGCGTTTCAGAGTGATCAGCACTAATTCTATGATCTTCATTGTCTTCAATTTTAATTTTAGTGGTTTTTAAACAAAGAAAGCAAAATTCTTTTGTGTTTAGCTTTTTGCAAACTGATTTTGATTTTTTACAGGATAAATCCAAAGGTGACATCCTATTGCTTTTTAAAGAAAATAGTTGAGATTAATTTGAAGACAATTTAGTTCAGAAAAACAACAAATATTGATTTTGGCCGAGTTAACAATAGCAAAGACCAAATCAATAAAAAATACAAAAGGCAGCTGACTTTAATAAACGAATAAAACTGCAATATTAGCTCACTTGCGTGCTTTTTTCGGTCCATTTATCAATGTTAGAAAATGTAATAAAATCAGAATGTTAATTGAAATAATGTTTATTGGTTCATTTTAACTAAACAAAAAATGAAATAAAAATGTATGTTGATAAGTTTTAACGTTTTAAGTAAAAATAAAATAAATTAACAAGAATCATTTTATTCCGAACATCCAACGGGTTCCACCTTAATTTTAGCCTTTTCAACACACTTTTCCTCGTGCTTTTTTAATTGATGAGCATGTTTGTACATTTTATTGCATATTTTACAGTAAAACTTTCTTGCCTGGTGGATAACCGCCTGATGAGTTCTCAGCGAACCCGAGCTCGTGTACTTCTTATCACATAGGTCACATTGATACCGATTTACATTTTTGTGTACCAATCTTCTATGAGTAACAAGCTTTGATTTCGCTTCAAATCTTTTCCCACAAATTTTGCAAATAAATTTAAACTTTGGATCTTTTTCCTTTGCCAACTTTTTCTTTAGATTTTCTTGACAGGTTCTTTTGTGTTTTTTTAAATTACTTAAGTTCGACGAAACAGTAATGTTGCAGATGTCGCATTTATACCCTAGCTTTAAATGAATTCTTTTAAAATGTTCTGCAATCGTTTTGTCACGTTTTGATTTTTTATCGCATTTTCTGCACTCGTACATTCCGGTGGATGGGTGTTTTGTAAAATATTGACTTTCTTTTCTTGTTACGGCTTCCTCTTCAAATAACGGCATATGCGATAGAGAAAGATTTTCTTTTGAGGTTGCAATAGAAGAAAAATTGCTGGTCTGTGGGTCTTCAACATGATCTGCAGTTGAGTTTGAAGAAAGAAGTGGCAAGAATTCGGAGGGAAAACGGACTTCGGGAAAATCCCTCTCGTTGCTTTCGGTTTGCAAGTTCTTTTCTTTTTCAAATGCTTTTACATACTTTTCCCGACATAATTTTTTGTGTCTTATTAAATTTTGCAGTCGGCTGAAAACAGAGCTGCAGATGTTGCATTTATAAGTTAATTTCTGATGAACATATTTAAAATGATGAATAATTGTGCTTCGACATTTTGATTTTTTGTCGCATTTTTTGCACTCGTACATTCCGGTAGAAAGGTTTCTCGTGTAAAACATGCTGATATTAACATTTTGTGTAACTGGCAGGTTAGGCAACGGAGGAAAATTATCGTTTCCTTGAGAAGTTGAAGCAGAAGACATGCTTAACTTTATGTCTTCGTCGCAGTCTACAGTTGAGTTCGGAGAGGAAGGAGGGGACATTTCGTCAGAGAAGTAACTTACTGGAATATCTCTGCCACTGCCTTCACTTCTTTCGTCAATAATTTCCGTCTTGATTATCTTAATATCTGTCCTAGTCAAGATTAACTGGGGACGGGGAACATTCGACTTCTTTAAACCTTAAAACATTACAAAAGTGAATAAAATCTGGGAGTTTTGATAAATAAGTTGAAAAATATTGGTTTAATGTATGTTAATGAATATGTTTGAGTTTAATTTACTTTCTTTTGCAACTTGTTTCCTCAAATTGTCCACAAAAGCAAGTTGGGAGGAAGTCTCAAGGTCACTGGTCATCCTCTTTGAATAGTTCTGCACCAGATCGGGAGCCTTTGCAGATTGCGAAATGCACTTGTGAATCATTTCCAAAAAGTAGTCCATCTCCAACTGAATCTTTTCCAATTTTTGAAATAAATCTGAAAATCTACGGATCGTATGCCCACAGTTTTTGCACAGGTCAACTTGAATGTCTTCTTTTTTATTTTCTTGTCCAACTAATGATCCACTATCCAAGGATTGAGCTAATGGAATTTGAAGGTGTTGAAGAAGTTTTCGAATGGAAATAGATTGGAGTACTTGATTGTCTCCGCCTTCTTCAGTTTTAACAATGTTTTCAGATTGCAAACAAAGGAAACAACATCCTTTCGTATTTAATTTCCTTGTCGGCTCTATTTCCCCATAAAACTCCATAGTTCTTTTGTTTATTTAAACTTTCTATTAATTATCTGCTTTTTTAATGTAAAACGGATCAAATTAATAGATTTTTAGTCACAAAATATTTTATTTCCTGTTGAACATATGACTGGTACAAAAACATTCTTCGTGTATTTCATAAGTAACTAATATTTTTATGCACAGGAAGGAGTTAGCCATACAAGTGAGCCAGCATATCAATTACGAAATGTATGCGACAGACAAAAAATTTTCAAGAGGTTATGAAGCACTAAAAGATTACTGATATCATGCTGTGAACTCCAACTCCTCTGAAGTAAACATTGTCTTGAGTTTTGCATTCTCTCGCTATTGTCAATTGTGTTACTTTTTAGTCCAACAAGCTCGTTTAAGAAATAAATCAGGAATCATCAAAAATGCAATTTTTACTTTCACCAATTGAGAGTGAAAAGTGTTCAGCAGTCAAAGTTAAAACGTAGTAAGACTACCAATAATTATATTAATGTTAACATTATACGAGATGATGAGTTTCTTTTCTGAAATCATGAACAATTTATTCAATAGAAAAAGAAGCTTCCCTTTAAATTAAACAAAAAATGGAATAAAAATTGATTAATAAATTTTAATGTTTTAAGTAAAAACAGTGTTCGGAATAAATTAACAAAAATCATTTTATTCCGAACACCCAACGGGTTCCACCTTAATTTTAGCCTTTTCAACACACTTTCTCTCGTGCTTTTTTAATTGCTTCACGCACTTGTACTTTTTATTGCATATTTTGCAGTAGAACTTTATTGACTGGTGGAAAACCGCTTGATGATGCTTCAGCCCACCCAGACTCGTGTACTTTTTATCACAAAGGTCACATTTAAATCGATTCGCGTTTTTGTGTACACACCTTCTATGAGCAACAAGCTTGGAATTCGCTTCAAATCTTTTCCCACAGATTTTACAAATAAATTTAAACTTTGGGTCTTTTTCCTCTGCTAGTTTTTTCTCAAGTTTTGCCTGACAGGTTTTCTTGTGCATGAATAAACTAGATAACTTGATAAAAGCGGAAACCTTGCAGATGTCGCATTTATACCCCAGCTTTAAATGAATTCTTTTAAAATGATCTGTGATTGTATATTGAGATATTGATTTTTTATCGCATTTTCTGCACTCGTACATTCCGGTGGATGGGTGTTTTGTAAAATATTGACTTTCTTTTCTTATTGCGGTTTCCTCTTCAAATGACGGCCTATGCGACGGAGAAAATTTTTCTTTTGAAGTTGCAACAGAAGAAAAATTGCTAGTCTGTGGGACTGCCTCGTGGTCTGCGGTTGAGTTTGAAGAGAGAAGTGGCAAAAATTCGGAGGGAAAATATGCTTCGGGAAAATCCCTCTCGTTGCTTCCGGTTTGCAAGTTCTTTTCTTTATCAAATGCTTTTGCATACTTTTCCCGACATAATTTTTTGTGCCTTATTAAATTTTGTAGTCGGCTGAAAACAGAGCTGCAGATGTTGCATTTATAAGTTAATTTCTGATGAACATATTTAAAATGATGAATAATTGTGCCTCGACATTTTGACTTTTTGTCGCATCCTTTGCATTCGTACATTTTGGTGGAAGGGTTTCTCGTGTAAAACATGCTGCTAACATTTTGTGCAACTGGCGGGTTAAACGACGGAGAAAGTTTTTCTTGAGAAGTTGAAGCAGAAGGCAGGCTAAACTTTACTTCTTCATTGTGGTCCACAGTTGAGTTTGGAGAGGAAGGAGGCGACATTTCGTCAGAGAAGTAGTTTGTTGTAAACTCGCTGTCATTGCCCTCACTTATTTGGTCACTGTTTTCCGTCTTGATTACCTTAATATCTGTCCTGGTCAAGACTAACTGGAGACGGGGAACCTTCGCCTTCTTTAAACCTTAAAAATCGTAAAATTAAATATAATTTGGGAGTTTTAATAAAGAAATTCAGAAATATTGATGTATGTTAATGAACATGTTTGAGTTTAACTTACTTTCTTTTGCAATCTCGTTTCTTAAATTGTCCACAAAGGAGAGTTGGGAGAAAGCCTCAAGGTCACTTGTTATCCGCTGTGAATAATTCTCCACCAGTTTTGGAGCTTTTGCAGATTGCGAAACGCAGTTGTGAATCTTTTCCAAAAAGTAGTCCATCTCTAATTGAATCTTTTCCAATTTTTGAAATAGAACTGAAAATCTTCTGATCATTTGCCCACAACTTTCACACAGGTCCACTTGAACATCTTTTTTAAAATCAAATATTGATTTCCCATCTCTTGAAATTTGAAGATGATGCAGAAGTTGTCGAATGGAAATGGATTGTAATACTTGATTTCCATCGAGTTCTTCAGTTTTAATGTTTTCATATTGCAAACAAAGAAAACAACATCCTTTCGTATTTAGTTTTCCCGACGGTTCGATTTTCCTGTTAAACTCCATTGTGTACTATTTTATTCTTTATTCAACATTTAAACCTTATTATTAAAATTTTTGGGGTTTTAGTCACAAATTATATTTTCTGTTTCACATACAACATATGACTGGTTTATAAACTGTCTGTCTTCTTCATTTCATTTCAAATAATATTTTTACACGCACAGGAAGGCTTTAGTCACGCAAGTGAGCAAACATTACATCGATGACGAATTGTATTAAGACAAGCAAAAACTTTTTGTAAGAAAAATGATTACGAAAGTCAGCTGTGAACTCAACATTGTTCTGAGCTGTTGCTTTAACTTAAAAGTCATTTTAGAAGTTAATTAGTAATCTGAAATAATTCATGAACAAATTTACTTTTATTATTTTTCTATAGGTCTTAAGCAATCGAAGAGTACCAAAAAGTTAGATTAGTTCAGTAAAACTTAGCTAAAGTAAGCAAAATGGAGTTCCAGGAAGGAGAGGAACATTATAAAATGAAATTGATTACGAGGGATTGCTGCTTTTTATGTTTGAAATCTGACAACATCCGTCAGAGTTATGAGGATGGAAGCTTTTTTTCAATGGGATATCTTCTTCGACATTTAAAGATAAATTTAAGTGGTTTTGGTTCGTCTGATGAGGGTCAACCGATTCTTGCCAGCCTTTGTGAATCGTGTGAGAAAATGAACGCTAGATTTTCAAAACTAAGCCAAAACTTAGAGAAAATTCAAATGGAATTAAACTACATCCTGAGATCGATTCACTTCCGTATCTCAGACTCGGCGAAGGATGCCGCTTTGGTGGAGAATTATTCCAAAAGGATGACAAGTGACGTGGAGGCATTATCCCAACTTGCGGTTGTGGATAAGTTTAGGAAAGATTTGGCAAATAACTGTAAGTAATTTTCAATGAATATTTTCGGTGTTTCATTCATCAATTAATATTTTAATATTTTTTGGATTTTAGGTCTTGAAAAGCAAGTTGGTCCCATTCCTTGCATTAAATTACATCGGTCAGAAAATTTCAATCAAAATATAAAAACAATTAAAAAGGAAATTGTGAAGGACTGTAACCCTGAAGAAGATTTTTGTGATGGCCAAGCAGATACATTTTTGGACACTCCGTCGCAATCCCATGATTTGTTTCCTGCAGACACAAAGGTTGAAGTGGATTCCCTGCCAGCAAAAAAATCACACAAAGTAGAAAGTAAAGAAACGTCGCCAAAGTTATCCTTCTTCAAAGATCCATCCACCGGATTTTTTCCTTGCAAAAAGTGCGATAAATCATATCAATATAATACAAGCATCCAACGACATTATAAAAGTGTTCACTTGAAACAGAGATTTAAATGTGACATTTGCAATATTTCTTCGTTTGCACAATTGAGGAATTTAGTCATCCACAAACAGACTTGCCGAAAAAATCTTCCAAAGGTTCTTGCAGTTGAAAAAGAAAAACAAAAGTTTGAATTTGTTTGTGGCGAGTGTAAAAAAAAGTTTAAAACGAAAGCTGACCTTAATAATCATAGATTGCGTGTACATACAAGTGTTGGCCGTTATCCCTGTGACCTCTGTGATAAGAAATTTAAACGCCCAGAACATTTGAGAAATCACAAAGATGCAGTTCATTTTGGGAAAAGGTTTAATTGTGGATTTTGCAGTAAAAGTTTTCCGTATAAGCACCTGATGCGAACACATGAAAAGAAATGTATGCAGAAATTGGCAGTTAAGGATGAGTCCTAGGAGATAGCTCACATCGTGAATAGGAAGTGAATAAACTGTACATTTTAATTTTGATCCAGAGATTTTACTGACAATGTATAATATTCTAGAAAAATAAAAATATTTTAAAGAATCATTCATTGAATACAAAAATTTGCATAAAAATACTTTTTTATTTAAGTGCCATATTTCAAGCTAATAAAGACATGACAAGTGAATAAAAATAAAGACACACATTTTTTAGTAGAATTTATCTTTATTAATAGGAACCGAATCGTTACCGGAGAAAAATAAAATGAGAATAATAGTTGATTAAAAATAATTTCATGTAATCACTTTATCTATATATATAATCTGCTTATTCTGTCTGTCTGTTTGTCCTTCTGTCACGGAAAAAAATTTTTGCGGTTCTTTTCAAAATAAGTGAGTTTAGAACAAACCTTATGCTTTTAGTAAGCATTTCCCAGCTGACCTGCATATTTACATACTGAACCGCACAAATTATCCCCAATGTTAAAAATTGGTGCGGTTCTCTTACAAATAAGTTAGTTTGGATTAAACTTAATGCATTAAGGAAAAACTGAACTCCTAACTAACACATTTACATAAAGAACCGCACAAATTTTCCCAGCGTTAAAAATTATAGCGGGTTTTAAGATTTCTCGAGTTTTTATTTTGTGTAAAAGAATCCTATCCTATTTCAATTTCTTTCATTACTATTTCGTCAAATACATGTTCCCATGCTCTCTAGAAACCGATGCGACAGAATCGGGCCACCAGCTAGTTGAACATAATTGAGTAGAAATGCTTGTCCATTAGTAATTTTAAATGTAATAATAAAAGGTAGTGTTCTAAATTTAACCCAAATCCATTTTATTCACACTCAGCAGGTTCCATTTTAATTTTGCTTTTTGCACCGCACTTTCTCTCGTGCGTTTTTAAATTATGCATATACTTGTACATTTTATTGCATATTTTGCAGTAGAACTTTTTTAACTGATGG
>JAANSO010000830.1:0-22508 GCA_036507315.1 Lepidocyrtus fimetarius
TGGCTGCCATTTCCATTATACATCTCATGTTACTGGAACCTCAGGCAAATTATAGTGTTTTGATATTTTTTGTACTAATCTACAAAAAAGCACTGCTTTCATAATAATTAATTAAAAACCGGAGACATTTTATGCATTTATTAACAAATATTACTAGTTTATACTTAAATGTTACTGGATATCATCGTATTTTTCCTATTTTGCCAAAATAGTACACATGTCAATAAGTATTAGAAAAATTGTGTTTATTTTATAAATACCAACAATGATTAACAACCACAAAGTCACGAATGATTATAGACTTTAGTTTTTAAAAAATGCACCATTTTAGCTTGTAGTTATGGTAATAGTTCCAATAAATAACGCTCATTTAATATAAATGAAAGAAAATTATACATGACTTTCTTAAAACGTAATGCGATTGACTGATTAAGACAAGGTTTGAATGGAGTTAATGTTGAGTTATTTAAATTACTTTTGGAAGAAAAAAGTTTATTTTTTTGTGATATAAAGTCAACATTTAGCCTAATTTACTAATGTAACAAACGATCACATAATATTTAGTTTTATCTTGAATTATCATTAAAGATTATGTATAAGGAATTTAATTGTAAAACAAGATTCAATCGCACCATTAAATCACCTCAAGGAATACATTTGCCTACGTGTTCGTAAAAGAAATAAAAAGAATTAAGCGAATTATTCAAATTATTTGCATATAATTATGATGTAACATGATTAATTCATACTTCATTATAACTGCTGGGCATTTATATTCATCTGTAATTTTAACTAGCGCATTAGTTAAATTAACTTTGTCAATTAAATGCCAGCAGCATCCACCACCACAAAGACATTACGCAGGGAAGAAAAAAGGAGGGAAAATTATTTGAATGATCAGAACTTCATTCGTTGTACGTTTGATGTACGTTTGATGCACAGTGCATGGCTGCATTGAAGACTGATCCTGTTCAAGAAACGGATGAAAAAGTGAATGCTGGCATGTGTTGAAGAACGTGGTGAATAGTGCTTTTGGTCGAGCATGTCTTTTGTGAAAATCAGCAGCCAAGGCAGAGGCCAGACTAATTTTTACAAAGGACTATAAAAATGCCGTTTTAATATACTTTTCTACTATTTTTAGTAAAATTAAAGAAAGTGCCATTTAAGTGAAAAAATAACAGACTGTACAGTTTTAAGTGAAGTGATTGTCCTGGAACGGGGTCACCCCACCTTGGATTCATCTTATCTACATGGTAAGTGCTCTCAAAGGAGGCGGAACGAAGATTATTTCTTATCGTAATACCGTTTGGGTAAGCTCTAGGTGGATTGGGAAGTGGAGGGATGGATAATTTCATTAAAAGGTAGTCAAAAAGTGCATTGCAAGCTTCAGTTTTAGATAGTATTCAGTATAGGTTCACTTTGCAATATTATTTCCTTGCTTGTAGAAGTTTTAAATAAACCACTCCGGGTTTTTTGTACAGGGCAACAAGTATTTAATTTAATTGTAATTAAGGAGAAAATAGAGGAACTTACTAAAGTCTTAAGTATGCTCAAGAAGGTATTGTATTATCTAGTTCAATTACGTTTCTGTAACGTAAATACGTAAAACGTATTTTTTTGTAAGTTGTCTAAAAATGGAATCAAAGATATAGGATTAAAGGTAAGAAATTGAGAAGGAAGTAGAAATGAAGAATCTCATGGTTAGCTTATCAGTTAATTTTTGTTGTAATTAACTGTAGTCTTTGAATTTCAAGTAATAATTAATTTTTAGTATCTTTCATAAGAATAAAATAACTGGTATTAGCGTTTTTAAATTGTTTCATAATGTTATGTGCAGTGATATTTCTTTTTATATTTGCAGCATAAAGTATAGCATCCAACGTTTGTAAACCAGTATTAAATCATTCTTTAAATTCGACTTTGATGAGTAAACACCAAGTAATGTCTTCTCGAAACTCCAAAAAGGCTTCAAAATCCAGGTCAAAATCCAAGTCATCCTTGAAGACCATCTCATCCCCTTCCAAAGTTAAGCAGAAAAATAAATCACCTGAAGGGTCACAGAAAGGTGGAAAGCAGAAAAAAGAAGCCAAAAGCAATCAGTTTGAGCCACCCAAAACCGTTACACCCAAGAAGGATAAAAAGAACGCGAAGACAGTGGCCAAGATTCCTGCGGGGAGGGAGGACTCCTCCAGTAACTGGAAGGCCTTATTGTTAATGCAGGTATGTCACGTCATCTAAAACATCCGAAATTTTCTTTTAAATTAGTCATAATTTATTCAATTAACGGGTAATCGCGCTGCAAAATAATATTAGTAGTGTATCAGCGGACAGGTCACTGGTACCTGCCAGCTGCATAGATTTCGAATTTACATTGGCCGCTTACTGTTATTATATTTTTCTGTTAACCGATCTCTTTTGGAGTTAAAATTAAGGTTGAAAAATTATTTATGTAACACACCTGTTTAATATTTCATATTTAATGAATGTTTTATTTCAGGGAAAACCAGTGCCTACCTTCACCCCTTCATCAGTGAATTCTTCAAACAGTAAGAAGATGGAGACAAAATTGAAGGAAGATTCAGTTAAAAAACCGTTACGAGGATCCGTAGAATCAGAGTGCGGCAGTGACCTTACAGATTCTCGAAGTAATTCTCAGTCTAGGTGTCCATCGCAACTCAGTATGTCATCAGAAGCTGCAAGTTCTGTTGGCGCCGACGTGGAAAGTGATTCTAGTAACGTTTTCAATGATCAATCCCAAAAGGTTAAGCAAGAATTTCGTGCGTTAGGGGTAAGTATCTACCTTTTTAGTCATTACAAGTTTCTTGTGAGCTTTGTGCGATTTATGTCTGGTGATAATTAAATGTTAATGTTTTATCTACCTTGGCAGTTGCCTTCATCAAAAGCTGTACGGCAGCGTCCATCTCGCCCAGTGGAGAGGGTCCAAAAACCCATTCAAATTCGTCGAACTGGTGTACCTGTTAGAAAATTGGCAACACTCTTGCCCCGTGGATTGAATGAGTTTGGATTCTTCTCGTACAGTCATTATGGTGTCCTGAAAACTCCTCTTACCCCAGATCATACGGAATTCATGAAAGATACTGGCATTGTAGCGATGGACTGTGAAATGGTGGGAGTAGGGCCTATGAGAGAAAGTGCACTTGCTCGCGTTTCCATCGTCAATGAACACGGATTTTGCTTGTATGATCGATTTGTGAAGCCAAAATTAGAAGTCACTGATTATAGAACTGAGTTTAGTGGAATTCGCGAAAGTGATCTGAAAAACGGTAAGAATTTAACACTCGTTCGGTGTATTATTTGAAGATAATAATCTACGTCCTACCACCATAACGTTGATTTATTTTTTTACCTGACAGCTGTTCCATTCCAGACTGTAGTTGTGGAAGTGTCAATGCTGTTGAAAAGTCATATTCTTGTAGGTCACAGCTTGAGGTCCGACCTTGGTGTGCTATATCTTAGCCACCCAAAAGCTAGAATGAGAGATACAGCTTTGTAAGTTTCACCATATTATCCAGTACAAATAACTTATAAACTGAGAAATTGCTAGAATTTCAGAAATGGCTAACTCATGTAAATGTTTGATGTTTTTCAGTTACTTCAAGAAGCTACTTCATTGTAGGACACCGAAATTGAAAAACATTGTGAAAAGGATCTTGAATGTCGAAATTCAGCAAGGAGAACATAGCTCGGTATTTATTGCATAAGATATTTTGAAAACGTAGTTTGATTTTATTTCCTGAACTATATCGGTTGACTTCCAAATATATTTGACAGATCACTGATGCTCAAGCTACAATGGCTTTGTATTTACTGTACCAAGATGACTGGGAAATCTCAATGAAACAAAGTAACCGAGGCGTGGACGTGTTCAAAGAGACTATTGCTGAGTTTCATCGGCTCCAGGAGGACAGAGGAAATGTCTCAATGCCACCGCCATCCCTTCTTCCTTCAGTTAATCAGCCTAAGTGGTATGATGAAATGTACTTCGGAAAAGCTTGTAATCAAAATATGCAAACTAGTACTGAGCTTTATGGGAGTCCTGTTGCTGGGTCTCCTCTTTCTAATAACTTGGTAAGTTCTCCTACTAACGGTATCGAGGAACACGAAAGGGTTTATGGATATCAGCACCAATCCCAGCCTGTTCGCTATGCAGAACAATTTGAGGTTTCTCATTTTCCCCAGCCAGTTTATCAGATGAACGAGTTCTCTACTCCGGAACCTACTGGTCTAATGCATACACCAATGAGTGCAAATTGCAACTTTGGACGTCCGGCTGTCCCGCAGTTACCTGTAAATCAACTTAATCAGTCAGTGATGATGCCAGTGCCACCGCCAATGCAGTTGCCGACCTACTACCCTATCAGCAATAACCACATTCCGCCACCACCAGGATTTCCTCCTCAACAGTTTCAGCAAAATGTTCCGGGGATTCAGTTTTATCCTAGTGCTCCACGTACCGTTTGCTTTCCTTCCTTTGCCTAATAATTTTATAGCAATGAGCTTTCTTTCTGCTTTGATTTGATGCTAATAATTGCTTGTCTGGTTTTCTAATCTTCAATCTTTTTTTTCAATTTTACTTTCAGAATGTGGTGTTTATCTTCCAACGATGGGTATTGTGCATGTGCCTTATTTCGGAAATCGTTTCATGATTCAGAATCGGGGTATGCAGAGTACCAAAGTCAACGTGGCAGTGAGAATACGAGAGCATGCAGTAACATTTAATGATCGTCCAACATAACAGTTTAGTGGTGACAAGTCATTTTATCATATTGTATCGTATCTATTCGAGTTCAAACATACTAATGGAATCTTAAGTTTAAAATAGTTGGTGCTAATTGTTAGAATCAAAATTGTTGTTTAAATGGATTAATACTTTATGTTTTTTGTGCATTTTTAAATATATTTTCGTTTTGTACCTTTCTGTTTTGCTCGATAACTGTTGTAATAAGGGGTTAAGCTAAACCAATTTGTCGCATTATCTAATCTTTTGGTTTTAAACGTTATTCCTGTTATTTCAAATGAAATCCTGTCAATGTTCTAACTAGAAATTGTTATTTTTGTTAGTTGAAAAAAGAAAATTGTTATGAAATAAATTGTTGACTTTATAAACGCAATGCATGACTATCTCTTTTCTTTGCTAATTTTAAGGGACAATTTTTACCTTTGGTTTGTGTCGCACGCAAACTTTGAGGCATGATATTTTACGGGGATCTTTGCAACATGTTAAATAACTTTCATGGTGGTGACGGTGTCATAGCAATTAACATCAATCGAAGCGTGTTAAGCTCTTTGCTATAAAGTTGGTTGGAAACAAGTAAAGCTTGTACTAAAATTTTATTATTAGCAGTATGTTTACCAGCTGCCGGTGTATCCCTTGGAGCATTACAACAGCAACTTCCTCAATCTTTTCCACCCCGACATCTTCAGCAATATCCAGAACATCATCCAATGATGTTGCCAGTAATGCCAATAGGTAACAATGGCGTAATGCCTATACACACCGGGAATAGTATACAACATCCTGGAATGGGAAACAACGTTCCGTATTTTTGTGGAGGTGGACAACCGATGGGTAACGTTGTTGTTCCCCAAATTTATAATGGCGTTTCATACGGTCGTTTAGAGTATGCTCACATGTGAACCCATATGAAAAAACACTGAAACAGGAAAATATTAAAGCACTTGAAAGACATTGAATAAATTCTGATCTTGAATATCTAAAATTTTCTAATAGTTATATGGTATGTAATTAGCAAATTCTTCACTTTGCTTTTCAGCTCAAATAGAGTTACACAAATGAATCCAAAGGGTATCAAAACTGTAATTAATTTAACTAGGTAATATTTAAGTGTAATTATGTAAGTAGTATCTAATTTTAGGCAAGTTTACCAGCTAAGAAAGGGAATGTAATTTTTGTAATTCTAGGAATTCTGTATCAAGAATCATCCATTTAATGATTTAAATTTGTAAATACTTTTGATGTAAGAATAAAATCAAAGTGGATGCTTGCATTAAAATCATACATTTTGGTATTCCAGATTATGGTTTCATGACCTTTTTATTTTTGTTTTAATCTAACTGCTTTGATTTAACTGTGATAGTTACAAAACATTATTTGATTAGTTGTAGTACGGGAACAAACAAGTAACTTTCAAATGAAGCACACGTTAACGTTTACTTAACTTCCACTTTTTAAAGAAGATGATGTTGGTTTAACCCACTGAAAGTAGTTACAATTTGCATTAGGATCATCACTTTTTCCTACTCCATGGGAACAACTCCAAAACTCCCTTCCAAAGTTAGCCCCTTTCTTTTTCACTGTTCTTCTTTTACAAGGTTCCTTGTGCCCTTCACAAAGTGGTACTTCAGGCGCTTTCATGAGTTGCTTCCAAGCTTGAGATGAGCCTACATTACTAATACTACTTCCATTAACATTGTTTTTTTCTTGACTGCTATTGAGCTGACCTGAATCACTTTGTTCTTGCTGTGTGTCATTTTTAAACTTTTCAACCAAAGGGTTACTTGTATTATTCAGTAATTTTGTTTTTGAACTGTTATTGCTCTTGACACCGAAAAAACTTTTTAAATTCGTTTGTTGAATTCTCTTAGCACTTTGAACCTTAACTAAGCTTTCAGGCTCATCCAACGGGCGTTTCCTTGAGGTAGATGTAGAGGCTAGAAAATCCTTAAGATTCTTCTGTATTCCTTTAAACTCGGGATAATATTTTGTTGCAAATGACGGAAGAGAATCACTTGAGATATTTTTCAAAGAGTGGAAAGTTGCTGATATGGGACAGTGATCGCTACCATGAATTTCTGGGTGAATTTCTGCACTTTCTAGGTACTTTGCGAGTTCTTTATCCATAAACATGTAGTCAATCCGCGTGCCATAGTTATTCTCACGGCAGTTCAGCATTGTATTCCAACAAGTGAAAGCAGATTCTTGATCTGGGTGAAGGAAACGAAAGCTATCAACAAACCCTGACGCTATCAGATCATCCAATAATTTACGAAACTCTGTTGACACAAATGTCTAAATAAAAAACACTCAATTAGTCATTTTCAAACAGATTTGAAATTTGAATTTAATCAGAGATTATACTAATTTAATACGTTTGGGTCTCCATCACAGTGATCAATCCAACGATGTGAAATGTTTATATCACCAGCAATTATCACAAACGAGCCTTGTTTCACCAGCAGCTTGGCTCTTTCATGCAGAACTTTGTGGAACGTATATTTTAATTCGGTATTGTTGGTAGGATCTTCCGGGTCATTTCGCAGCCTGGGACAGTAAACATTGATAAGTGTGAGGGCGCGGTGGGAGCCGTCGGGTAACTACAATGTTGTACAAAGGAATTTGCCCATGCAATACGAGTGGAACTTATCAAGTTGGCCCATTTTTTAAAATGTAACTCACCATCACATTATTTTGAATAATAACTGTTCTCCCGTCAGCATTAGCAAACTTAACGTGGGGTTCTTCCTCTTCCGTTAACTCAGGATAAGCTCCAATTTCATCGATCTTCTCTTCGTTTTTGTGCATACACAGTCCATCCTCAGCTTTGGATGGTGACCAACCCTCCTTGCAAAAAATTGCGACGCCTATTTAGATGTTTTAATTAAATTGATACAAAGATTTATTTTTAATAGTTGGCATTTTATTTTTAACTTAACGTATAATGTAAATTTCACATGGAATACAAATATCCAACCTGAATATCCCATCCGATTAGTACTAAAAGAAAAGTATGAGGAGTAGCCAGGTGGAATCACTTGTGTTTGATCCAACTGCTTTCCTTGGAAATTAATTAAAATTAATATGAGTTTATTTCATAACCTTATAAATCCTGTCTTACGGTAGTCAGTACTTCAATAAACCCTTAATTGCTCAAAATTATTTTAAAATCATATAAAATTTCTCACTCACTGGCTAATTTTGTTTCCTGTACTGCCAAAATTGAGCAATCAAGTTGCTTCAGCACCTCTTGCATGTTTAAAGTTTTCATTCCGTTAATGTTCCACGACACGATCTTCAATTTTTGTTCCGTCTTTTGAAGCCCTTCATCTTCGGGTTTCAACAATGATGACGCCGGGTCTATTTCGCTTTTCTCCATTCTTGCAAAATCCTTTCATATGAAACAATGCTAAAATTAGACTGATTTAGGGGCAATTAAACTGAACTAAAATGATTATTGAATATCTTTTGTGTAAAGAGGATTGAGCAGTGTGACAGGTGATAGACAAGCAGTCTGCAACAACAGAGCTCAGCTCACACATGTACCTCACATTCCCGTACAACCCTTTCGGGGAAAAGCGAGAAATTGTCCGCTTTACAATTCCACTTTCGCTGTCAAAAAAAGTCAATTCTGAATTTCTGTTGACATTTGCTTCCCATCCTTTTCAGATTTTAAAATCACACAAAAATTGAGGATTAATTGCCATATATATTTAAAATAAATTAAAATAAATAATAGTGTGTATTTTATTATTACTATGTAAGTAATAAATTTTTAAAAAATCTAATTATTGCATATTTAATTTTATTAACTATATTATTTTAATTAAACACCCCTGAAATCGAAAAGTTTGGATTTATTTTATTCAATTTCAGAATTTTGGTAATCATGGGAAGGTGCTTTGCAAAAAAGGAGGCACAACGCACAGTAGATGGAGGTGAAGTACCCGGACCTGCTGAAGACCCTCCCCAACAACAAGGAAGCGCAAATGGAGGTCCTGATCCAGAACCTATAAAAGGTTTTAAAGTACGTGACTCTGCAGAAATTACACGTAAAAGTAGGTCTTCATCTCCTAGAAAATAATTTGTAAATTAAAGTTATTATGTTGCTATGAGTTTAAAAATAAAAGTTTTAGATTTATAATTTAATTTAACACTTAAAACCTTAAATAATCTTTTTTTATTAAATCATAAGTGCAAAACATGTCTAATTACTTCATCTTAATTATATAATAATATAAAAATATAAGAGAAATCATAGTATCAATCATCCTAAAACGCTTCATTTCCCTCATCTTCATTATTATTTTAAAACATTAATAGCATTAGAAATGGCATTGGAAAGGGGAATCGTGTATGCGATAAAATATTTAATGTCATTACTACTTTACTTCTTTAATTTAACTGCATATAAGTATATTTTTATAGTTCGATTTCTGCATTGAATGGTATTGACAGATCTTTGAAGTTCTCAAATGCATACATCTACGCATGTTTTGTGAATATAAAACGCGTAATAAAACCAGAGAGAATTTCTTTATCAATAATAATATCGCTTCACCGCGTGATTATCGGAAGAACAAAGTCAAACGTAAATGAGCCGAGTACAAAGTGATAATCATGTTGATGATACAGCTTTACAACGGTGATTGCTAGCAAGCAGTTAACTTTATGTAAGAATGCTAATCCACTACTGTATGTCGCATGTCGCATTCACTTCAATCATATAATTTCCTGACTACACGGTACATGTTAGGAATATTTTGCATGGTAGTTCGACAACGGATAGATAGAAGATTAGTTTCTGTGTGAGAACTGAAATGAGAATGACAGAGCCTCTTCTCCCAATATTATAGCTCTACCGATAAAAGCTACTAGGGCTCGACTTCAACTGGCTTTTTGAAGATATAACGATGGTGAAGGGGATATTGGATAAGAAAATGCAAGAAGATTAAAGAAATGTATCTTGTTCACCTGTGCACACGGGTAAAGGTAGCTCATGACTTGGTTCAATTAAGAGCCAGGTACCTATCAACCTATCCCTAGTTTCATTATTCACCTGAAGCTACGCCGCATATTTTTCATACAAGGCTGTATATTTTACTGGTTGGACGATATATGGCAGTGAAATATAACGATGATGGAAAGGATAAGTTGGCTAATGATAAAAAAGGTAAAGCCAAACTCTGAAGTTGTTTTGTTGAGTTAGATGACTTAAAGCTTTATCAAGATAGGTATTGTTTGGTGAGCAAAGTCGGTTATTATCATTATAATTCCTATTGTATTAGGGATTCTGTTGGGTAGTATTTTTCATGTGAGAGGTGGAGAGAAGGGAAAATGACGCAGAGAATGAATGTGAGAGTGAATTTAAGGCTTATTCAAAATGAATAAAATTCTCAATTTGAATGGTTTTTGTAAGTTTGGTCGGTATATATCAGTCAGCGCTTGTTACATACATATTTTCAAATATAATAATGATTCAATGATGCTGGTTTACGTGAGAGAGAGGCTTCTCCATCTCCTTGGACAAAAATTCATGTTTGATGATGATGAAGAGGAGAGGAGGAGTATTCTTCGAGGATGTTGCTATTGCCAATTGTTTCAACGCTTACTAACGCTTTGAAAAGCTCTCACTATCAGTTCGGCCGCTGCTGCAGGTAAATTTTTTGGACTTGGCAAGCTAAAACATTTTATTCCTCGTTTGAGGTCTAAACGGTGAACAAGTGCGCTGATGAGGGTTTGTGATTCTATGCAATTTTGTTTCAAGTACGATAACAATCTCTTTCCTGTGTATGAACGAGAAAAAAGCGTGTAACTATTTCCCATGGATTTTTGAGCTTGACACATTTTTCAAGTTTTTTTTTTGTCCTGGAATAAATTTAACAATTGTAATAAGTGAGAAAGTGGTTTATTTTCGAAACAAACTTGTGCCTTAGTGCAAAAAGTTTTTAACAATGTCCATGGATCAACAGATCGGAGAGGATGCTCCAGCGCCGCGTCTATGTCATTTGACAAAATGGCCGGATTTTGACGGTTACGGTTTTAACCTACATGGAGAGAAGTCTCGACCAGGTCAATATATTGGAAAAGTTGATCCTGATTCTCCAGCAGAACATGCTGGGCTCAAAGCCAATGATCGGATCATTGAAGTGAATGGAACAAACATTAACAACGAAAATCATAAGCAAGTTGTCCAGAGAATTAAGGCAATTCCCAACGAAACAAAGTTGCTCGTGGTGGATGAGCCCACGGATAAATATTACAAGTCAAGAAATATCACTGTGAAGGGGAGTATGCCAAGTGTGATCTGCATCAAAACGCCTGTCCCTCGCCCAGCGTCCACATTAAACAATGCCACAACTGTGGTCCTTACATCCGTCAACAATGAAACAATTAATGGGAATGGCTCCGTTCATTCAGAGGAAGATAGGAACACCCACGTTTCTGACAGTGGATCGGGATCTTCCATTCAGGTACAAAACCTTTAAATGAATTTGATCAATTTTATTAATTATTTTACTCGGAAAAAGTTAGAAGAACCAAAAAAATGGATCTATTCTTTTGCCTTTATCATCATAGTTCAATGCAAAGCATCTTCATTGTTCACTCGTTTATCCTCTAATTCATCAGTCGCATTCATTAAATGTGCCTTCACGCCCTGAATTCTTTGTAGACTTTTGAAAACAAAATGTTTTGTAGTGTCATCAAAAGTGACAATCTTATTTTGTTCTTTTAAATAAGTTTAAATTCAAGAGATCCATTTCACTTTCAAACCACAAAAGTCTAACCAAAAAGGAGAGAAGAGCAAACATAATGCACCGACTTATTTACGACCGTTTAGGTAACTATGAACGTTTTTTTAGAGGAATAAGACAATCTATATTCATCTAGGTCGGCTCTAATTAGTGACATGTGGGCTGCATCGCACTGATTATGAATTTAAACTATTCTTTATTTAAACGTCTTCACGCGCCTCGCTATCTTGAAATGAAAAGCGTCACAAGATTTAGGGGAAAACACTATTGTTAGTTCTGCTGGTTCTACTGATTATTATAATAATGATTTCTTTTTGCGACACTTGTTTTTAAAAGGGGTTTAGGTTAGCTTGGAGGGAATGCAATTAAGGTCAGTGATTCTTTGCATTCGCATAAGAAAAAAGCTATATGATGAGGTTATGTAGATACTTTTTAAAAAGTTTTTGCACAGCAAAACTTAAATGCCCTGACATCATCCTTTTTTGCATTGCAATTTGTAGCAGTTAGGAAGGTGGTAAATAATAGCCGTTATTAGTTATAAACATGAATATAGCATTTTAATGAAGGGGAAATTAGTCAGGTTAAAGGAAAAGCATTTTTATTTTTACGTTCTGTTGTTGTTGTTGACTTTATATATAAGCCCAAGCCCTACCAGCGTAACACAATGCTAGTTGAGCCCTTCATTGTGTGCCTATACAAATTGACATAACTTTCGCACAAAAAACTTCACATGCTCGATTTTTACTTAATTATAGCAGTGATTGTCGTAATAGTGTACCTTACTTAAGTAAGTCCAATATTAAAATGCAGAGAAGGTAAATTGCAATAATCGTTATGGTACGGTGATCATTGTGGAACAACAAGAACGTGAAAATGTGAATGGAATTGGATAAATGAGAGGGAGAGTTCCCTTGTAAATAAAAAATGTCACTCAATGTTACATGAGAACCAACACATTTTCTTACTTTAACTTTGAACTCAAATGGGTTTTTGAATGGTTTCATACAAGCCAAGAGGCAATGATAATTAAGTTGTTTACTTACCACTATCATTGTAAATTCAGTTTACGTTTAATTTGCAGGAAAATGTTTTTTTTAAATCATGTTTTAAAAGAATCACTTAAGTTATTTCAAAATAGGAGTTCAAACTTGTTAACATTTTTGCTGATGAGTAACCTTGATTTTACCCCACCTTTTTCATATGGAATGACATTGCAAACCAATAAATAAGGGTATCTTCACGTTAAACCTTTTTTGTAATGTTGTTTTTTTTGGATTTAAACTTGAGATATTTTCAAAAGGTTCAAAAGTATGCGTCCTTTATTTGACCACCATCATTCGACCTCGTCCTTCTCGTTACAATAATTCATATCCTTTTTTTCTACGCTTGTTAAATTATTAAATCGCAGTATCATGAGCAACTATTTTTGTATGCAAGTTTGCCTTTTGAAATCTACATCCGCAAACTTGACAAAATTATAATATACAATATAAAGCAGCAAAATAGATATGTAACAATGCATGAACTACAAATGCATTGATTTTACTTCTAGTGAACAACCACTTGTTGATTTCCCCAAATCTCCAAATGGAGTCTTGAAATACGGCGATGGCAATCCGTTTCAATTTTTTATTATGCATTGCTCTGTCTTTCCTTCTTACCAGCGTAGTGCCCTGGGGCTGGCTTCAACTATGTTGCTGCTAAAGTTCCTTTGTTAAAAATTCGTTCTTTACGAAAAAGATAAGAACTTCGCTTTCTGTGTGGAGACTACTAAAGATGATATTATAGACATAAATCTAAGATTTTGCTTCTTCTTGCAAAGGCGAAAGAAAACACTTTCAAATTTTAGGACCATTTTGTTTCATAGTCTTTGTGGATATGCGTAGTAGTAGTTTTCTTTGTGTGCCTCCTGGCAGTTTTATCTCCTTGCACAATCTCATCATAATCAGCAGCAGCAACAATCGTAATAGTACAAGAAGACGGTACATGAAATGAATATAATGAAAGTACATGACCATATCATAATATTTTTTTCATGATTCGTCATCATCATCATCGTGGTCTTTTCAGTTCTTAGACAAGTTATTTCCTCCGAGGATGAGGATGGTAATAATGACGGTGATGGCGATGAAAATTAGTCACTACATTACTTGTTACAACAAAAGTGCTCTGTTGCCAAAATGTGGATTCTTCGTAATATTGACAATAGAGATAACTTCTTCCTTCTTACTCCGTTTAAGCCCACATTACTGCCATTAAATAATATTACGCTTGTACTCTTTAGTGAAGAAGCTTTCCTCTACCAAATCCTTACAAAAATGTCCACTTCTAAAACTATCTTAATTCGCAAGCCTATACATTTTATACAAATGGTTTGCTCATAATTTCGTAATATTACATTAGAGTATTTTGGAGGGTTGGTGTTGAGCATGTGCACTGTAATTAATTAATTCGTTTTTAATTACACATTTATACATGTGTTTTACAATCATCATGTCAACCTGTCTGTTGCAAGTCAAATGAAAAGGTATTTAATATGTAAATGGCGCACAATAAGAGAAAAATTTAATTGAAATTTATTTGTCACTGCTGAATTTTAATTTGTCTCAAGCCAACGTATCGATTATGGGTGATTGCGTTGAGTGGAGTGTGATACTTTTGAATCACTTTGAAAATCGATCCTTGAATCCATACACCTAGTTGTATAGAAAATTTTTGTTTTACTTTCCTAATTGCCGTTTTGTAAGGATTATGCAATCTGGTTGCTTGGTAGTTCATTTGAATAAATGAAAATCAAATCACTACCGGATAAAAATATGCGTATTTGGTGAACTATTCTCTCTCTCTCCTTCGCACATCGTCATCATCTAAATTACAGTCAATTAAAATAATCTGAAAAGTAGAGGGGAAAAATTTATGAAGAAATGAATACGTACACCTATAACATTTTTACCAATTTATTTTCTGTCAATTATTGATAGATTCATTCATCAATTCACCACCTCCATCAGCGAACAAAAGAAATGAACATTCTTATGAATAATTACATTTGGAAAGGCACAGATTACAAAGATTGAGAGATTACATATCAATTCATTTATTGTCTCAAAGAATGATTTAAAAACCTGACTTGTTTAGAAATACAGTTGGATGCAAAGGCATTTGAAAATCTTTAAGAAATTAAGATTCCTTACTCCTCTCAAAACATAAGTAACGTGATTTTGTTCAGAGGAGGTGTAGTAGTTTTGTTTTTGAAAGATAAAATATAAGCTTAATTATAATAATAATACGTAATCTACGAGGAGCAAAAATGTATTAAAAATTAAGAAGGAACTTGCACATCTGCTAAAAACGAGAAAGATATTACATCAATCTTTGAAGTGGCAAAAGCCAGCGAAACTTCCCAATAGTCTCATTTACTGCAACATACAGAATCTAACTCTTTAAACTTATATAGGACCATCACAATCGCCAAACTTCATCATCAGTCATCATCATGATTAAAAGAATGCATTAAAATGGTTTTTTAGGTGAGTGTCTGATAGGTACGCAGGGATTGCTTCATTCATTCAGGTTTTTCGTCAATAGCAAAAGGACTCGACTGGTTTTGCTAAAAAGGGAAAGAGGTTAACAATCGGGATATGCAAGTGTTCGGCTTGTTTGTTTATTCAGGAAGGAAGACGATCACGTTGTTGCTGCTGTTGATTCTCAAAAAGACGTGAAGTATTTATTACCATGCTTGACATCTTATGGCAAATAGTTTCTCTTGAGTGACCCTAATTCCTCCTCTTTCCATACAATATATACACTTTTAAATAAATTTTTAAAGATTGCATAACAATCAACATCATATATTTGAATCTTTTTACGAAAAGGGAACACAATAAAAATGGCACTGGTTGGTGCTAGGGAGTAAAATGATTAACAATCACTGTAAAAGTAACAATTTGTCCTACTAACTTCAAAATATCTTTAAGATGGGCTACAAGAGTGAAAAAATTGTGTAATACAATCGTTACAATATGCTAAATATTTTATATTATGAAACGTGCCAGGAAGACAAATATATTCGCTGATGGTAATCAAACGTAACTAAGAGTTAACTTGACATTTTTGCTGTTTGTTTCTCTTACAATTAAAATTGCTGGTAGTGGGTAATTATATCGACATCATGCTGCCTAAAGGTGCTCATAAACATTTTCGTACATTTTTGTAGCTTTTACCTACATATATTTTAGCACACTGAAAATGTTGTCAAAAATGTGTTGCTTTAAAAACTTGAGAGTACATTAAAATACCAATTGATTATTTTTTGCTCTGGCCGCAGAGGATCAATGCATGTCTCTGATATGATGACTGGATAAACTTCTGTCAAAATTTATTTAGGCAAAGACGATAATAAAGTGTGGGCTGCTTTATTACTACACAAGAATCATAAAAATGGAACACTATCTTCATCAGATATACCATAATATCAACATTATCTTTATGATAGTGTGATGAATATTTTGAAAAAATGTTATAACGGCTTGCAATGCACTGGAAAGGGGATAAAGTCCACTTGGGCTTATATTTGCACATTTAGTTTGCCTTATCACCATCCCCAAGTTATTTCTAGATAATTCTTATCATTTTGTATTGATTTTTAACAAGAGTTTTGTGCAACTCAAGTAAATTTTGTTTCTCTGTGTGGGAAAATAAGCAAATTGTACATTTCCAGTTTGCCATCATCCTAAAATTGACTATTCCGTTTAGTCATCGTTATTTTGCAAACTTGTATACTCTGGAGTTCCTATTTTTATGTGTTATTCTCCAATCAAAGAAATTTAGAATTACTTATCCTTATTTTCTGCTGATCTTGTAGAAAAATATGAATCCTAACGTTTTATAAATTATTCACAGGAAAATAAAAATGGCTTACCTGGCAGTATATTATTATGGCTATTATTTTTAAAACATGATATCAACAAACAATGCAACTCCAAAAGATTTTGAGTCAACTTCGTCTTCTTTAAAATGGTTTTATTGTGGAAAATATAGCGAACATCAACCCTTTCATGTACCCATTATTATGTCATGTAGATCTGTGAGGCTTAATTCTAGAGAATGTTTTTCCCTTTTGTGTCTGCAATTGTTGTTCTTTTTCTGGAGGTAAACAATCTTTCGTGACCAATCATCGTCATCATTCATCTTCATTCTATAATTTCCAAAGGCAGAGTTTGGTATGAAAGTTCCCACGTTATTTTAATAATTCAAAACTCTTTCATGACTATTTGCCATTTTTAGAAGATGTACAAATAAATAAAACTAGCACGCGATACGTCTTTGATGCTTATTCGTCCTCTTCGAAATGAAAATCTAAGAATTCAAAATTAAAAAACTATTGTTACGCACGTAAATCTATTTTACATGCGCTGTAAATCTGCAATTTAATACAGGAATGCATAGGTATATAGATAATAACAACCAGTAAGAAGAGAATGTTATAAAAGGGAAAACTTTGGGAACTATAAATATGTGTATTGTTGGCTTTTCTTACAGTTATTACCTAATATCTGTGAGCATGCTCATCATGTCTTCTTATCAGGTAGAAAAGGTATTTGAAAATGAATGATGATCAGATCATGCTAGTGTCATATAGAGGACAATTATGCTTCTTGAATAAATAATCTGATATTTCTTTACTCCTTCACATCATCAGCAGCCTCCTCATATAGTATGTGACAAGTGTAGAAAAACCTTTCACTAAAATTCTTTAATGATGTCGATAGTGTTTTTATAAAACTCATTATAATTGTCGACGTATTATTATCCAAAGGTTTTTATCTCCGATATTCTCCTCTCCGCATAAGTAATTTTATGTCTCAAATTGCATAATCCTCATTTAAACAACGGAATTACTTGTTTTCTTTTAACTTTGAGCTAATCCGTTAAAATCCAGTTAAAAAATATTAAAGACTTTTGTGAAAACTGGGAAATTACACAATCCTTAAATAGACAAGGATTTGACGTAATGATATTTCACGCTTAATTTGTACCCAATACTTATTATTAGCTACTTCTCGTATATTTTATTTGAGTAGATTAAAATTCATGCTGCTGCGCTACGTTAATCTTAGTTTTTTAAATAGTAAATATAATGATTTCGGCAGTAGTAGGGAGGTTTACAAATTGTAATTTGTAATAACCAAATCAATGTCATTTACTGAATTATGGGTTTTGTAATTCTTTATCCTTTTTTGATGATCATGAATATTTGGGTTATGATAGGATTACTGAATCGAATGAACAATTTCTGACACTTGTTTGAAATCAGACTTTCCAATACAATGGGGAAACACATTAAAACCTTTCACTAAATGCATAAATTAGAGATGGATGGTGTACCATCCATTGATAGTGTAGAATTAAATTTTAAAATAACAATTGAAATTGATGAATTATTTATATGTTGAATTGACATCGGAGAAGTTCTTTAGTCCTTTGCTTTCAGAAAGTTTTGCAATAGACTAATCATTACTTTTATTGTGTATCTTCCTCCTCCCCAACAAGCTCCAACAGGTTCAAATGTGTTTTAAAAAGTTGCTAAATATTTTGTACATTCGTGCGAATAGTAGATCCTTTTAAAATGAGAGGTGTATTAAGTATATTGAAAAAGTATTCCCTTCCCTGTCCACACAGCAGTGTTCATGCATTAAAGCATTTTTATGCCTGATACGCTGATAAATATTGTTTCACGGCATTAGTATTAAATGCACAATGATGGGGGTAGGTAATATTTATTGTCTATGATCATTTAACTCTTAAAATCGCATATATTGCGAAATAATCGCCTAAACTAAATGAAATGACATTGGAGATAGTAGGCCTGTTTCTACAGGTTTTAAAATAAGTGTAACTGCTCGACTTACTTTTTAAATTGTTTATATAAAGTATAGCTCAGTCGCTATATTATTTTAAAGGCTGGATTAGTTACAATTGCTTTGGCCGTTTGTTAAGCTAATTATCTGGCACTCGAGGTTTTAATATTTTTGCAATATGTTAGGCTAATAATGTACATTATATTGTTCTTTCTTGCTCACTTACTCGATGTTAACAAGAGCGACGATATAATTATCATCACTTTCAGCCTTACCATGTACTAGCTAGTCAAGAGGTATTGGCTTCCAAAAATTAAAATAGACTGTAATTTCGACAGTTGCCAGTATCATATAATTTATCATCCTTATGAGTGCTCACTTTGATTTAACCTCTCATACTCCTTAGAGAATCCCATATTATTTTATTTCGGGACGTGATCTTAAAAGGGCAGTGCAACAATTAAACTCTTCTCACCATTTTCAAATTAGATGTAGATAAAGAATTTTTAAAAACTCGATGAAGAAGAACGAGCGAACGAATTTTATTTCCTTCAACAACAAAAACCATGCCAATTATTCTCTTGCATTAATGAAGATTGCAGAATAAACTGAAGCTACAAACCTACAAAAACATTTTCCCGATCTTTTATAAAATGAGTTAAAGTAATAAATTTGCAATAAATTTCGTGTTTACATTGAACTGTTCTACATCCACACTTGCAAATATTAATTAATAACAAACTTTTTTCACAAAGTTCAAAATATGGCGATTTTAAAAATCACAAAGTTCATTCCCTTATCAATGAAGTTATAAGCCCTCAATTATTATTGGCTTTACTTGATTGTGCATATTCAACAACCAAGTCAGTTGGCATTTTTAAAGCAAAAGTATGCATAAACTTATAAAAGCGAATTAATAAAATTAGGTTTCATGTTTTAACCAAAAAGAAGGCATTACATTGAGTTCTTTCTGAAACACTTCTGATTTTATTTGTAATTGCACTCATCCGAATTGCCATATCATCCAGTCCTCTACTATTACCTGTAATTTATGGAAACTTGAAGTCGTTTAAGAAATCTGACTTATCATTATAGCCACATCCGGTCCGGCAACAGACAGTCAAAAGTTGACGTGAATCATTTTACAAAGCGTGTATTCTCAAGCACTCTTTTATGATTGACTCGCTCACCGTCTGGCCTCTCATCCTCCCACTCATCTCCACTTATTGTACATGCATATGCCTGTTATCTTGCATAAAACCATATTTGCCAACTGTTTTCAAAATAGGATGTAAAAATAGTAAATGTGCGCAATAATTATCTATACAAAAAGAGTAAAAATATGTTGAGGCTTGATTTTGAAGAATAATAGCAATTATTTAGCTCATCTGTATGACTCCGCATAGCATCACACGGCATTAAAATTATTGGTTTGTTTTGTTGTCCATACACTGGAAACCGCTAATTGTCCTTGACTATTTTTATACTACATTGCTGTTTTCTAGTAATAATACCAATACGGCATTATGTTAATCTTCCTAACGGTTTATTCCTACAAAATATTGGTTTGTATTTAATGTTTTATGCCGATCTTCTTCAATTTCAATGTCAGAATTCACTTTATTCACGCTTCATTGGACTTGTATACATACGTAGAATTGTTAAAGAAACATCAGAACGGTTAAAAAATCTAGAAAGGGGATTGAAGCATAAATGAATGGAAAAGCCTAACACACCCATTGCAATCGATTAAATCGTCATTGTAATTGTTTTTGGTCTAAATAACTTTGAGTTTATCTTTGTTCACTCATAGACTTGTGGTATTTTATTATCTTATCGGAGATGAAAAGGAATTTTTACTGCACATTATCCTTGTCAAGTCGTTAAGCTGAGGTATTGGGAGATGAATAGACGGTGGATTATTTTTACCTTCAGTCTTGCAGTTTGCGTAGGCAAAATTAAGATTAAAGATATGATCCATTTTTGAACATCATCGTCACTTACTACGTCAACATTGAACAGCTAAATTATTACAAGAATCATTACATTTCCGTCAAATTTTAAAAGAATTAGAATACAAAATTATTTTTGACAAGAAGAAATCAACACCTCAAAATGTGTACAATTATTTTGGGCCTATCCATCAAACTATGTTAAAATTAAAGGCAACCTCGGATTCTGTCTGGAATGACTCAACTTGTTCATCATTTTTTTATTATATGCATATTCAGACTAAAACTCTAGAAATTACAGCAGAGACACGGTATCCATTGCAAAAATGAGTTCCTCAAGTCAGTTTAATAATGTAGTAGGTATATATTGTCCACGTTTGTAAAAAAAAGCTTATTATAGATTTATTCTCATATCAACACAAGCCAATCATCATGAGCTGAATAATATTTGCTAATGGATAAAATACATATTATGCAATGTCACGAAGGCCAAAAGAAGCAGTTCAACAACAGCAACCTTTATGTTTCTTATTCCTCTCACAGCGATTGGCAATTGATGCTTTTTTTATTCTTTAAGAGTAAAAGGAATGGAAATACAAGATTCGTTTAAAATCTAAACAAATTCGCATGCAGCGAATTTTCCATAGCAAACGGAATTGTTCCCACAGGAATATAAAGCATTATTAACTAGTTGACATGACTGAACGTTAAAATTGCTTTGTGAGAATGTGGAAAATGAATGATGCATGTTTATGATTCATAATCAAAATGATTGTTTGTTTCTTGGCGTCTAGTGATATTATGAATGCGTGTTATGGCGAACTCAGTATCTGAATTTACTTGCCAAAATTATAAAATTATAATTAAATTTCCAGCTCATTTCCTTTAAAACGTTAAATCAGTGGGATACTGCATTACTTTTAAAGTGCATCTTTAAAATATTACGTGAATAAACAAAGCTGGAAATCAGGTCAGTGCTAATACAACGAGGGGAGTATTTTATGCATACACAATCCTTCTCTTTCGTACGTCTTATGATTTTGCTAATTATGGAAAAGTTCAAAACTTAATTGGGAAGTCGCTTTAGCGCTCATGAACCTTTCTTAAACACTGTTTTGTGGTTGTTGTAGTAGTGGCTTTCTTATTTTTTGTGGCCTTCTATCTGAGAGTGTAAAAATTCAAGTTACTCATCAAAAACGCAATGAATCATTTGGTTGGTAATATCTGGAGGATTAAGGTACAAACTTGGGGAAAGCCTTGGCGAGCGAGCTGAAAATTTTATTTTCGCAAGGAGGTGTGAATAACAATTATAAATATTTGGTGGTTATTCAAAGTGCTAATAAATTCCAGTGGAAAGGGACTACATGGAATCATTAAGGTAGCAAACTCGTTTTAATTACTGTTTTATAAATTAAGTTGACAAGGGCAAATGCAGAATACGAGTAGGATTGCATTATAAATTTTCACTTTTCAAAATTTCGTGTGACCTTGTGCTTGCATGCAAAACTTGTGATTTTTGTATATTTGATAATGAGGTAGAGGAATTAAGAGCTTCTAAACTGTAGAAGCGGTTTATTTCATGTCATGCTACAAAAAATATAAAAAAGAAACATGTCATGCCTCCTCCCGCGAAACCTCATCACGATATTCGCACAATAGGACATTTGTAATAGTAACAGCAATCAAATTTTGAAATATATTTGAATTCCTCTTGGCTTGTGAAGGTTATTCTAGATAATTAACGACATTTCAATATTAAGTTTGGTTTAATTATGAGAGTTTATCTGCAAAGTTTCAGGACTAAGTTTCCAACAGTTCCTCATTTTATTAAACATTTTAAGGATGGGGTTGAATAAAGCAAAAGTAATGCAATGCTTTGGACTGAAACTGGCTTATGCAGATATTATATTTCTTAATTTTAAATACTAAATCCGGATTTGTGCTTGAACAGAAGTTGATTAATGAGTAACTTTCATTGTTAAAATAAGCATAGAAACCGTTTACTTTGCACAAACCCTTTCAGTTGGCATTGAGTCATGTGAAACCAGAACTCTACGTCGATTATTAACGATGGAAGGACACGACCCTATTTTCTCAGATTTGGCTAAAACTTTCTGAAAACCTTTATCTGGACTAGAAAACACCTAATGTAAAATATTTGGTTGAACTGGGCTTGTTTGTCTGA
>JAANSO010000831.1:0-22490 GCA_036507315.1 Lepidocyrtus fimetarius
AGGTTTGGGAGGGGGTTTAGGACGGGGTAGCTTAGACGGATCTTCATCTTCTTCTTCATCCTCAGGGGGATACTCTAGTCCGTCCGAACCTAATTTTAGAATTACCATCACCGCCACATCTCCCTCTCCTTCGTCAAGCACTGATGGGCCTGTAGGTGTTTCTTCTCCGATTGTAGAAAACCGTTAAATAATTATTTGCTATTTTATTGTAATAGATTTAATTACAAAAGTATTAAAACGTTTGTATTTCCCGTGTGGAGAATCATGAGGTAAAAACAAAAGTTTGTTTTAAAAAATTATGTAAATTAAGCAAATGGTCTTACACAAGGTTTGTTTTTTACTTTAAAAACACTTTATTGATAATGTCTGCGGTTTGTGCTTTATTAGATAGATAAGTGTCGGTATTAGTAGAGCTATCATTCCTAGCTGTGCCATTAGGAAATGAGTTTTCAAAGACAATAAGACCAAGCAAAGAGTGTCCATTGCTTGTTTGTTTTTTCTTCAAGTTGAATCTTTTGCTTTTAAGATAATATATAAAAATAATTGTTAATTGAAAGTTGTATATTGTGATATTATGAATATAATTAGCCTTAAGCTGCATTTACACTGCTTTACGTCAACTCTTACTTTGCAATGAAAATGCACCTTAACTCCTACAATGAAACTTATTAAGCAAAATTTTGTTGGTGCAAAAACAGTACTGTAGTATTAATTCTATTCCAAAAAAGTGTTACCAAGTCACCTGATTACTTCATATTAATAATTTAATTAAAAATTTGAAAAATTATTAAAAAATAAGGTGCAAATGGATATAACAAACGTGCTCAATAAAGTATACAGGTTTTGTTAGGAAGACTTGTCCTAGTAGACTTGGATTGTGGTAGATCATTTTGAATCAAATCAAACTTTAAAAAATAGTTCAGCTAGTCAGAACGGTTTTTAGAATTGATTTGGATAAAAAAGGAATTGATACCTGACAGGATGTATATATTCTGTATATGTCTGTAGAAGATAATTTGGGATGTTTGAAAGTTTTTTGTTTTATTTTAACTGAATGTTTGGGTATCTAAATGAGAGATTAAGAATTTCAAAAACAACAAAGATAGAAAGGGACTTGACGGGTTTTTAATTAATTAATAAAACGTGTAAAGGGCTTTAGAATATTTGAAATTTAATGGGGCACATGCTCCACTTGATAAGTATTATTTGAGATTAAATGCAATCAGAAAAAGCATAATAGCAGCTACGTTTTGAAAATCTGGATACTTCTTAACGTACAAAGTACAAAATTTAAATTGTATCATTTCGAGACTATAGGAATATGGACTTGAGTTTTACCAACTAAAAACAACAACTTATAAAATTGAGAAAAAAGATTTGTAAATATTTTAAAATGTACAAAAGTAGCTTGAAATAAAGAGTGTAAATTGAAACTAAATTGTCATTTTAAAACTGTGCTCAGACGGGATTTATTTTCAGAGTGGATTGATAGAATGGAATGATTTGTGGAAAAAAATATTTTCGAAATACCTGAACGGAAGATATGGAGTGGCACTAGTGCAAATAAATAAATGAACGTACATAGTAGTTTAATAAATAACAACTCTCTTGTTTTAATGTTAAGAAATGACTTTTATTATTTAAAAAACGCATAAAGATTACACGAGCAAACAAAGAAGTGATCACAATTAAACAATAAAACTGCCCACCTGTGTCAATTGCTCATTATAAATACTTAAGTCGGGTTAACAAGTTAATACAAGGAAACAAAGAACTTTTAATGCATGGAAGTAAATTTCAAACTCTAATTTAAAATTTTTCTTAAGCTAAAACAGTTTAAGTATTAGTTTCCTAAAAAGGGAATCCTTTTATACACTAACCGGTCATTAAGTAACAATCCGGGCTGGAATTTAAACATCGAAAGCGCCTAAACATCTAAAACGTTATTAGTTAACTTAAAGAAGTAAATAGTTTTGATCATTCTGATATTTTGAAATAGTTTCCTTAAAAATTTAAAAATTAGCCTTGTATGTATACAGTATAGGTATGTATATTGGTACTGCTTTCACAAAATTAAAAACAGTCAGACTCATTTCATTCCAGAGATACTAGACTTGTACAGATCCTTACTTGGCAATTCATTCATGATTAATCAGATTTGATTGTTTTTTAAAGTAAGAGTTCTGGATTAAAATATGTATTCATAAAATTACAATATAGTCCGTATATTTAAACTTTCAATTAGTTTTACTGCAGGTCACATAAAATTGTTTAAAATATTCTTTTACTAATAATTTTCTCTAATAAAACCAGCCCACAGTGGTTTTGCATTTATATATATTGGAACATTTAACCAAATTAGTTTTCTTCATTCTTTCTTTACCCTTTTATGATGATGAATGACATCAAGAAATAAATCTATTGCTAAATAATTGTAATGTTTACCGAGTATAACAAGTATGGAGAATAAATATTACAAATTGCTGTTTTGAGTTAACTATTGTAAATATTCATCTATCATTTAGCAGGACTACTACAGTATGGCATTAATATATATTACTTGTTATGATAATGAACTACATATTACTACATAAATATAACTTATATCGAAGAGATCTGATTCTGCACCTTTGCCTACTTTTACTAGCTTAGAAACTAATTCGTACTTTTACTCACCGTCATATCATCATCCTTTTACATCGTTTTGGTTATGTGCAAAATTGGAATGGCCACTGCGAAGATTTCTCTCGTTCGGCTTTTCAAACAAAATAAATTTTCAGAAAAAAAGTAATAAACAAACAATAACAAACAATCTAAAAGCTATGATACTGGAAAAATAATGAGTGAAACGTATAAATTAATTGAAATTTTATAAACAATAAAACATAAAAAAGAATGACTTTGTAATATTAAAAAAGACTCGTCAAAACCTTTTTTTGTTCAATTTAGTCAGTCTCTACTTCCACTTCGGAAAGTATTGATTGTACTCGTTTAATTTTTTTATAAATCCCAGAATCAGATCCCCTTTCTGTTTGTTCGTTATCCGTTTCAAAAAGTTGTTCATGTTTCAATGACTGAGTTGACTTTGTTGACTTAAGAGAGGAACTTTCAGACTTGCAATTCGTGTTGCTACTGAGTCTGTCTATTCCACAACTCCCACTGCTCACCGTGTTTTCACTGCAGCTTCTTGGTATGCTCAAGCAGGAGTTACAAGTTTCGAAATTTGATGAGATGGAAACCTTACGCGGTTGCTGACTATTATCTAGTTGCTGGGAAGAAATACTATCCTCAGATGTGTCCCGGGGTAATAATGGGGAACGTGTCCCTTTCTTGTTTTTGCAAGCGTCATTAGCAACAGTAATGGCAGCAGCAGATGAGGTGGTCGTTGATCCGATGGACTCTTTCCGGGAGAGAGATCGCTTTAATTTATCAGCAGAAACGGCGGCAGCCGCCGCGCCGTCTGAAGAAGTAGATCCCGTTTTTACTGTGAGAGGTACTGGTGTACAAGCGGATGTTGTTACTGACGTCACACACCCGTTCGGAGTGGCTACGACCGTCTAATAAAACAACATCAAAGATTAAAGAAACCACACGATCAAATTAATAATCTGCTCTACTTCAAAGCTTGAAGAAAAACAAGTAGACTTATTTGTTTCTTTTACCAAGGAGATAAGTGAAGTTTTACGGACAATTTCATCGCCAATGGTGGTAGTGACGTGAGTGTGAGATGAAGGAAAAGCAACTGTCATTCTAGGATTTGGATCATCCGGTGTGGATGCGTTTGAATCTATTTGGCTAGCTGAATCTGGAAGGTAGTGAGGAGAAAGGTGTTCTTCATTACTTTGGGAATTTGTGTCCGTCGAGTCTGAAGAGTTCATAGCCCCATCCTCCAAGTCCAAATGGAGAATACTTTCCTGGCTTCCAGTGAACTATATAGAATGTATAAATCATTCAAACAAACACTGAAGATAAGATAAAAATCTTTTCAAAAATGACTTACAATGTAACCATAATATTTCAATATGTCCATCTTGCACATAGGACATGTCCGGTGATCCAATAGCCAAGGATCTACGCAGCATTTGTGGAATTCATGCCGACACGGAAGCGTTCTTAGGGTGTCACCAGTTTTGTAAAATTCAATACAAACCGCACAACATTCTCCTTCTCCGCTTAATTCCTATTGAAACGAGAGCAGGATTTGTATTTATCCTCCCATTGCCCCAGATGCTTTGATAAAGAAAGATAAATTCTTACCTTATCAGTTTGCTTGATATTCCGTGTAGGTATCTTTGCCAAAGCTTTTTTTGCAGCGTTGCACAATCGTTGCTGCAGGAAAGAATTAAAAGATTGAAATAAAAAATGACAAAAGAATTTAAAACGGAGTTCAGAAACTTACCGCCAGCCGATCCTTTGCGTGTAGGTAACGGAATCGTTGAACGTAGTAAAAGACAAGCCATGCCAATGAAATGATCATTAAAACGATGAATGAAATGCTGACGAATAGAACGGATGTGCTGAAAATCATAAAAATTGTTGTCTTTAGGACAAGAAATCTGTGTTAAATGTGGTAAGCGTTTAAATAATAAATTGAATACTTTATTTTATTATGTAATATAAATTAAATAAATTAAGTGGTTAAAAATACAGTGGGAAGTCAAATTACTTTCTGGATATACATTGAAATCCGTCTGAATTATTTCCATGTCCCCCGACTCTAAAAGCAAGCAATGGGGTATACAAAATTATAAAAAGTCAAGTGTGATTTTTCTCTTAAATATAAAAGAAACGTAAGATTTAAGAAAGCAAATTATTATTTGTAAAGCAGTTGAGGCGTATACAGCTGTCTCGCTGTCTGGTTCATTTATTAAAGTTAAACAGTTAATTAAAGTTGTTAGTTTGGGCCATCATGCTGATTTTGAGAAGCAAAACGGTCATGCAACTGGTTAGTGTCTGCGTTTTTGGCAATTACGAACCAAACTAATGTTAAAGGGACTTTGTCCGGTATTTCCCCTCGTTATGTAAATATGAATGCCTGAAAAGCTTAACCGTTAAAGATCGCTACCTTGTTTTAAAAACAATATTTTGAAGTTACCTATCTACATAGTATAATTAAAATAGAAAAGGTAAAACTGCTTAATTATAATCAAATGATCATACACTGTTTGATTAGTTTTCCCAAAATTAATTCCTTTTAGATTAGTAATCAAAAATGCCTCATTCTGTAGTATCTTCAAATTATTTCAGAAGACATTTTACTTTTACATCACAAAGATTCTTCTTAAATCTAATTCCTTTTTTAAAATTCATTAATTTTAATGTACGGATTTTTATTAAATTTACGTTTTCCATATGCCGAATCTTCTTTTATAATAAAATACCTGGCCTGCAACTCGAGATTTGTAATAAATAATTACTTTTCCTTACCTAAGTTTATTTTACCTTGATGCACTGATTATCAAATGGAATCTATTCCCACTAAAGGTCAATATAAAAATGAACTTCCTGGTATAAAATCAAATTCCGTCGTAATTTAATGAGTTGTTGAGTAAATAATTACTTGAAACATTTCAATCAATATTTTTAAGAGGAGAACCGAGAGAGGGAAAGGCAGCAGAAGCAGAGAATGTATGGAGAGTGATTGCGAAGAGGAAAGTCTTAATTAACACTATTATGGTTTCGTATTTCTTCTCCCATCAACTCATTTTCTGTCTAGTCCCTTTGTGAAAGTTCCATTTTGATAGATAACAGACAGACCCTTTACGTTTGATAAGAAATTTAATACGGTAAATAAAACTCGTTTTAATTAAATAGATAATTACACAATGTTCAAAATATGTATCTATTTAACAAATCCTTATAATTTAACGTACAAAGTAATCCTCTTGTGATAGTTTCACTTTTTGTTTGAATTCTCCCCAAAGCAGAACAAATCTTACGTAAGCGCGGAAGCTTCCGTGGTAAACTACTGTCATAATTTACTTTTGGAATTATTATCCTCACTTGTACCTTTTTATATGAAGCAGAAAGAACACTTTTGCTTGCTTTAGTTATGCACGAAACAAAGGATTTTGTGGTGCTTTGTTACACAAAGAGGGTTTGTTATTAGCAGAGCAACTGTCAGTTTGTGTCTGTAAAAATGCGTTAATTTCTAAATAACGGACAAATGTAAACCTTTCTTAATGTCTTTGCAATTACTGCAGACTAAACGCTAAACCTTATAAATGAAATGTTAAAATGGTTAGATTTTTCTACAAAATGTGGATAAATAATAAGTTAATTAGCATGGCAAAATATTTGCATGTAAGATTAGGTTCAAAATGAACACTTTACCGGTTAATTCCAGTGTATTGTCTGGAACAGACTTCCCCCACGGAAATATGCATTTCCACACGGGTTCCACTATCGCTTAAATTCGCAATTCTTTCTCCTCTTGCCTTGTATATAAACACTCCCGGAATTGAATCTGTAGTGAAAGGAAACATAAAAATTACGAAATCATTGCGAATAAGAAAGAAAGGGAACAAGGTGGAAGTTCTTAGTAACTTCGAGAAGGTTTTGGATTCATATTGAAAAGTTATTTAGTTTCAAAAATTACGTGTCAAGGTAAAAGAAAATGTTTGCATAATTATAGATGAAAATTTTAAAGAAACATTGAATATCTGTAATTTAAATAGATTTGGAAGATTAAAAAATACATCCTTGACACGGAGAAAGAATCATTGTGAAAAATTAAAATGATATTTTAAAAAGTGATTGGTAATGTATAAAATACAAAAATGTTTTCTCCTGATTGTAACATTTTCTTGGATTTCTGGAAAGAATTGAAAGGAAAATGTTACGCAAGAAAGAGAGAGTTTGTTTATGACCTACCTGGGAAAAAAGGTATGGGGTCATGAGGATAATAAATTCGAAAAAACTAGTGCAATGAAACATTTTTACTATTGGTTTAGATCCCTACGTAGATTATACTGCTTGATAAAGTGATGTTTTGATGTAGGAAAATGAAGGTAGGGGAAAACGGGGGCAAGGTCAATTGAAAAAGAGGAAAAAACATAATAATATTAGTAAAAATGAAACTCACAAGAGGAAAGTTTCATATCTTCCAGCGTATCACTGTCCTCTCTGTCGTACACGACCATTCCAACCGCTTTCTTAGCTAAAGCATTTTCAAGCTTTACATCAAAGTCACACCTGCATACACACAAACACAAAGAGATGAACAAAAACATTCAAAGTATTTCGGTAAAGGTTTTAAACAATGACATTGGTAAATGGATACAAACATACAAGGTTCAATTGTATTTTGTGAAAATATGTTTTTTTTGCAAATTATGCATTGTTGTCCTTGTTTTCTTTTGCATGTGGGGTAACTTAAGACTAAAAAGTACTTACATGCCCCGTCGTATTAAAGCAATCCAATCCACTTGTGGCACATTGCTGATAATTGGATCACAACCGTAGTGATTGATTGTACCGTTTCTAATGGATTTCACGTGAACCACCATTCCCGTCACTGCTGCAATCTTCCCTCCCTTACCGTATCTTCCAGACTGTAAAAAATAAAAATATATCAATCAAGCAATGACACATAATTTTGACGTCCAACTTTTTACAGTTTTTCAATTAGTTTATGCAAGGGAGAGATGAGAAGTGAAAAATGTTTCAGGCAGAAAATTCAAACATCAAAGTATCCTATCATGTATGCCCTTGAAAATTTTTCGTTGGAAAGAAACGGATATGTATATCTATTTCCACACGTCAATTTTTTCAAAGGGATTTCGCAAAATATGAATCAATACAAAATAATGGCTTCTGCTCCTCCCTTACTTGATAGCAGGTTAGATAAAAACATCAATTTTTAATCGAAGATTTACTTTCACGATTTAAACCTTAAGTCTCGCGTGATATGAAAAAACTAGATAGTATTTCTAAGTGTATAAATGCAATGTAATGTAATACGTAGATTACGAAGGATTTGGATGGTGGCGTTGCAAATATTGTAACACTTTTTTGGGAAAATATTAATACGAGTTTGATGTTTCTGTAAGTGCAAAACAAAATACTGGCAAGTACTTGATCATGCAGACATATTCGGCTTTCCATGTGAAAGAAACACAGCAATCAATGAGGTTTGCACCGCCATCATAAGTTGCATTTTATTCCGCACATGTTTCTGACATGAATTCTAAAACAGTATTTATTTACTGAATAAAGACGACGCAATGGGAGAAAAACAAAACGGTGTATTTGTAAGGAAGGTTGCAAAATATATGTCTGAAAAAGCTTTTCAACGTCGTCATTGCATGTTTCATGCATTATTATGTATATTAGGACATTTTATGCTACAGCAACTGAGAGCCAGCGTAAGTAAAAGGCACAGTGAATGAAATTTGTGCAAAAACAGTAAGTTCATCGATCCAAATCATGTACAACAAAATGCATTTGTATCTTTATTTTTTTAACAACACTATAAACAATTTCGTATCACACAAAAAGGAAAATAATAAAAGTTCCAGCTAAAATGTCAGAAATCATTTTTTATTCATTCAAATAAAGTGTAAATCAGCTTCGTTGAACGCTTCATCGAAAATAATGCCAACGTTTATCAAATAATAAGAAAACTCATTCGCAAACATCTCGATTTGTCTCACTTTATTCTTCCCACAATGAAATCAAAAATTTGATATTTATGCATGATTTTGTTTTTAAATTTATCTTGAATTATTTTCTTTATGCCTTCATAACCACAAGAATTTAAGTGAAAACAAAGCTGTGAAAATATTTTCTACACCAGAATTTAAAGAGGAAGTGGCCGATTATGTGATTTGGCAATAATTCACATCTTTACTAGGAATGTGAAATTGTTTGAATTTGACAGTTGTTAAAGCAAACTGTATTTGCAAAACTACATATTTTGCATTAAGTATTGAGTCAATAGATTATGAATCCTGATTTTTTTTTTACTACAGGTATCATAGTTTTCCAATGTTGCATAGCGTAATATATATAGTAGATGGGCAAAGGAATACTAAAATTGTGTTCTTCTGGAACCCACCTTGACAAGCTTGAGGCCGTTGTGCTTATTTTTCTTGATCCCTGCTCCCTCTTCAAATATTGAGGACTTAGCCTTAGTGATGTTGGGATTTACTTTCAATTATGCCAACTATCATCCACAATTCTATTTTGTGCTTTGACGAAATTCAATATTGTGTAGAAAGCGTTAAGCGTTTCCTAGGTAAAATGATCATTGTTTATTTGAGCTAGTAGTAACCTTTGACAAATCTTGTCTCATTTCTTTGTTCGTTTGTCTGTAACGGAAAGGTCACATGAAAAATAAAAAACGTTTTTGCATTGAATGCGAAAATAACTTGTGACTTTTTCTGTAATAATATTATGGCATTTGAATTTGCAAACGCATCATTTTTTGCAACAAATGAATTTAAACGTTCATTAGAAGCTGAAAAGTTTAAACGTTCATTAATAGTTTAACAACTTCATCTCCTTCAAAACTACTATATTAAATTCAGAGACGAGTATCTGACAGAGAAAAAGTGCGAAAAAATACAGTGCAAATACAGAGAAGTATTAAGTTTCTAAAAACAACAGAAGAATATGACAGTGTTGTTGACTACACCAAAGTTAATATGTTTTGCTGAACACTACGAAAATGTCATAAAAACGCATGGCAAGAGCCCATAAAACATTTTACAAAAAAGCAAAAAAGAACTTAACTTGTGAACTAGGAAAAAACCAATCATACAAACTCTCTTCCTATACACTAGAACAAAGTCTATTGGATTTATTATTCTAAAGAATAAGAAAAAGGCTCAATTTGCCATCGTCAAGGTCAGTCAGTCAGCTATTGCCACCGTGTGGGTCCCCATTTACCATCATCAACAACAACACCTCATCATAAGAACTAAAACGAGTCTGAAAGAGCAACCAAGTACAAAAAAGAGTAGGTAGGAAATCACCATCATCTTTATTATTACCAGTTCATTCATTCCTCAAAAATTACATTTTTAGCAAGAGAAATATATTAGAGCAAACGTATACAAATTTCAGTGGAAAATGTCTAAATCCATCACTTCTTTACAACAATTCTGTGAATTTTGTTCTGTGTTCAACTTTATTTCAAGAATTGCTTTTAATGAGAAATTTCCACGTGAATTGAAAACCACTATTTGCCATTTAAAACTTTAAAAATCTCATATATTAGAATACAATAAATGCGGAGTTTTTAATAGGAATGACTTTATTTTTGTATTATGAGAATCATTACTAATTTTTATTACCCGGGGTGGATTTAATTTATAAACTATTGTTTAAAATATTTTCAAATATTCCTCGGCTATAAAACGTGCCTGTTTAGAAAATATAAAGACACAAATATTATGAATTTTTCATCACATTTTGTTTTCAAAACTCAAATTTAATTTTTTGAAATAATAATCTCTCCCTGCCCCTAAATATTGATAATTTTCATAAACAATTCCTCCTACTCACTAAATCTTATATTACCTGTCTGTCAGTTTGTCGTAATTGATAAAATTGTATTTTTTGTTTTTATTCTTGAAAGCTCACATTTGAAGTATAAGATTACGCTTGGAATAATGATTAGGCAGAATAACTGGCAGAATTGGTTCACACAAACTATTATTTGAATTGGTATATCCTCAATAATTTAAGTCATTCTATACTGCTACATATACAAAAAGGAACTAAAAAACTTATGACATGCAATGAAAAATATCCCGTCATAATAAAAATTTGAATGAGCAACGAACGATGGAACACAAGATCGAATCAGATGTTGATTTTCATGCAAGAACAAAAGGTAAACTTTAAAAATTAGACGTGTTGTCTATCTCCATGTATTTTTACTTCCTTTAAGCAATATCTGGTTTAAAATAGCATGGAAGTAATTACGTAATTAACTTTAACTAGGTATTTGAGAATAAAACGTGCTCAAACTAAAAAAGCGGTTTGAATTATTAAAAGGGAATATTTTATCAGGATTCCCCGAAACGTTAAGATGGAAAGAACAACTTATCTGTCCGGAAACAATCCAGAATTGTAGATTTATATCAGGATGTAAACAACAGGATTTTATACATCCGGATATTATCTATTGCGTCCAAGCAATTTCTCATGAATTGTTCGAAAGAGAAAAGCATAATCTAAATAATCTCTTAAATAATATTAATTACGTAGAAAGCATTGGGTTGCAAACACCCTTTCAATATTTCGTGTTTTATATCTCTTAATAGTGATGACGGTGAACGATGACGTTCTTTATGACATTTGTACTTAATAAATAAGTATCCATACATTATTATTAGGTATTTTAAGAGTCTGCTGGGGACACTTTAATCCCCTCGTCTAAAACTTTTTCCCCTTGTCACTAATGTTAAACGTGCTGTCATATGCTTGGCAATAGTGGACTTGCCCAGCCGTACATCAACATAGCAATTCCAAAGTAGTCTTGTTTAACATAGCCGATATTATTTCCACAAAAAATAAACTTCATTTGGCATTTAGTACCAAATAGGATTATAATGAGGTTTACTGCAAATAATGGGATTTTGCACTCTCATCCATTTGTGCAAATAAAAATACGCAATGGTACAAAAAAACCAATAAATTATAAGTTTGCTAATGATGATTAAACCAATCAAAAGAGTAAATAAATCAGATGATTTGGCTGTTATGGGTTAGCAAATTGTAATTTATAGATCATGCATTTCATGTTGGTACAGTGGAGAATGATTTAAATCTTTTAATAAATCTTGCAATTAAATAATAACCCGACGCCAGCTCTGGAATTGGCCAGATTTACTACAATAGTATTATTTCATTAATTCAATTTCCATTTCATAAAATCTTCTTTTTTCCTGCTTCCCCACAAGTAAGCTTTGAAAGCATAAATTGGAAGCAATGCAGCATAAAAACTTTAGGATGTGTGGCTTCGCTTTGATCAAGTTGTGTGCGGCCAAAGCTATGTTCTGGAAGGATTTATTTTTTGAAGAGGAGTATAAAGTTGAACTATAGCAACAAAAGTAAATTGTGCTACTAAATATTATTACCATAACTACTCTTTTTTTACTCTGGAAGTGTTTTTAGTTAAAAGCTTCCACAGAAACAAGAATGAGTTATGGCCATGAACTAGAGATGAAGAGTTCGCAAATACTTGAGTACATTTGTCTTATGCTCTTCTACAATAGCTTGCTTATTATTTTGCAAAAATTATCTTTCAATATATCTATGCTTATATGGCTACAAGAAAGAAGCCAGGTGGATTATTTTTCTATGTCTGTTTGGTTTCAATTGAATGGGAATTAACGTCGACGATAAAAATATTGTGATTGTGTAGTTTTGCTCGCGTGTAACTTTAGAAAAAGGTGACCAGCTCACACACAGTCAACGAAAAAAATGTAAAGGGCAAGTGTAGAAATTATGCATTCATATAGAAGCACTCCTGAACTATGTTTGCACTTTGCAGTTGTAATAATAACACACGTAATAATAGTCAATATGTGGTATAGTAGTTGTGTGGTCTATTCATTTTTATAATTTTTGTTAATATATAGAATTTTTAAAAAACTGCAATCTGTGGCGTATAGGTTTTGAAAAATGGGAGTTGTGGTGGCAATGGCATGTAACTTGGAACCGTGCTTGCTCTTGACAGTACACGGCGTTCTTTGCAATGACCATGTCAATAATAACAACTATTAGCAATACATACAGCATAAACATGTAATAAAAACGGAAAATTGGAGTTGGTTTGTAGTCTTTATTTTGATGGGGTAATACTAAATACAAAGTTGCATAATGTGCAGAGTTTTGTACGCTGAAAATAATGAAGACGGTTTTAATTTATATTCATAGCAAATCCCAGAAATATCTAGTGTGTGATTTGTAATTCGTTAAAAAATTGTTTTTCATCGAGAATTAAGATTGATTTGTACACATTGCACTTGTTAAAGTCAACATGGTTTATTTATAACTATTTCTATACTCGATGACAGGGCTGATGATGGCTTTGATGATAAGGTTATAATCTTTTTATTTACCGAAAGCGTTTTTATCAGTCGACAACAACTTTTTTCTTTTGATCTGTTGATGACTAGAAGGAGGATGGTCGTCTTGCTATATTCCTTCTAGAGATTTCTTTTAATTTTTTCCACTGGGGGAACCAAAGTGGGTAAACATATAGATTTACAAGATGGAAGAGTAAATATTACTTAATTTCTAGATTTAGTATTGTCATGATCGGTGTAGAGAAGGATTGCGCAACACTATGTAAATATTAGGCGCAGATATATTATTTATCTTCATGATAATGAGATGAAGTATTAATTTGCGGATGTCCCTGTAACATTAAAAGGTGAAAAAATGACCGCTACTGCGATCAGTGCCAACTACAAGATCAAAACTACTCCTATAACCGGCTTTCTATTACAAACATGCAAAATAGCGCGTGTAAGGATTAATTTGCGTTTAATTTTCAAGCAAAATTATTGCTGCACAAATTTTGATTTAGCAAAATACACAATCACAAGAAGAGTTTACATTTATTCAAAAGGTAATGACACGTGCACTTGATGTATAGTAATGAGTGGTATTGGCTATTGAAGCTGTATATAACTAATTTAAAACAATACACTAAATAGTTAATAAGTACAGTATATAGTATTTCAGACAACTACTGCAAACAATAGTCGTTCTACAGTGTCTACTCCATACATATAATTTTCTTATATGAAAGAGGCACTGTCACTGTACACCTTTCATTGTCATCTTTTATACAATATTTTTCTTGAAAATCAATATCAATCAATCAAACGATTGATTGGAAGTCAAAATAGTTGACTATATAACACAAGGAAAAAACAGGAAAGAATATACTTGCTGCCCTGCCAGCTACTACAGAATATATAAACGTACAATGCATGCATTTTCATGTAATCCAATCCATCGTCAGTTAAATGAATAATTAATTACTGCAAGTGTATGATTACGGCCTTCTTAGAATCCTGTAACATTCCTGTAGAAGGATATCTTATATTATGCTTCTGGTTTAATAAGCAATGTAATGTTGTTCCTTATCTTCAAAACAGTTGGGATGTTATAGAGTAAATACACCTTGGACAATGTTAACATTCATATTTATGATCTATTGTGTTTAAAAAATAAGACGCGTATGACACATTTACTGTAACAATTTCGTTCTTTTCAGAAAAGGTTTTTTACAATTACAATTAGTGCAGATAATTTAACCGAAGGTTTAACGAACCAGTTGGAGTGTTCAAAGTGGGCAGACATTGAAGACAAGGAGCCATCCATATGGTAAACAAAAGCATTTCAATTAACAGAATCTCTCATTTTTGTTCCCCGGTCATATTTATCCTAAATCCTACTTGAATAATCTTTATTTAAATCAAAAGATTATAAGGACATTCATCTTTCCAAGCTATCTAGTAAAAAACCGAAGGAAATGTGGTTCATTTTGTAGTCTTTCTTTTACTACAAATCTTATCTTCCTCCTCAATTTTTAATATAAATGACTCGACTGGAGAGTTGAGAATCCTCCAGATTAGCTATGATTATAAATGCTTTTTTTTCTCCATTTCTTAACAAAGAGGATAGCTCTAGCATTACAACACAAACAAACATGAGGAAGCAGAATGTAAGCTAAATTGGAAGATTAAGAAAGCCAGACATGTCGAGTTAAAAGGCTTTGGAGAACAAAGGGATGTACTGATTTGGGCATCTTGTCCTAACAACAACAAAAGCAGTTGTAGTGAAGGCGTGACTCTCCACAGACTCGCAAATGTAGTACGGACACAAAGATAATGGCGTCTTTAGCTCTTCTGCCAAATTAAATCGGTAAATAAAAAATTGCTGATAATTTGATAACAAAAAGCTAATTTTACTGCACAGTTGAACAAATAACAATGACGATAAAAGTAGGTTTTTTCTGCATAGTGACTGACTCATTCAAGTAAATATCAACAACATTGTACCAGCGGCAGCCACAGCTATTCGATCTCTGCATGAATTAAACATTTTTCCTGATCCTTTGTGTCAAGCAACAGCTTTGTTTATAAAGTCGTCACACGAGTGACAAAGTTGTAAATAATAAATCAACTGGAGACACATAAGCTTGTACCGTTACCCAAAGCTATTTGTGCCGAGGTGCAACGTGCAACATATTTCCAGCATCACTCATGTTTAAAGATTAAAATTTTAACGAGAAATTAAAAATTGAGCTTACATTTCGTTTATGTTGAGATTTTTCCGTGACCAAAGTTCCGTTTCGTAATCTGTAAGTGATATTGATTCCGGCCGTGGTGTATTCATCAGGTAACCCCAGGGGCCATTCTGAAGCTGCAGCAACAGATTGAACTGATGCGCAGAGACAAGATAGGACGATGAAATGTAACATGAGAAAAAGTTTCAGCAACTCTCTCACATAATAATTCCCCATTTTGACTTTTTAACGGATGATGAAAAACAAAAATACTTTGTTGTCTATGATAAAATGTCTGCCCTTACTGGGAATCGTAAACTGTTTTACGAGCAACAATTATTTTTCTAGTTATACAACTCATTCAGATGTGTATTCCAAGAGGAATTGCTGATGGCGGCTTTAAACTTATTATTCCACAGAGTATTGGCTACGTTTTGATGATCATTTGATAAAAAATATTGTAAAATATGGTTAAATTACATGGATTTTAACGCCAATAACCCTTTCATGCTCAGAAGCTATAAAAAAGTTATTTGTTGACATCCGAAGAATTTTTTAAAGGCAGATTTTGATAGTCTTTAAAAGGAACGGAACAAGTATGGAAGATCAACCAGATAAAAGTACTAATGTGCTTTTCTCCGAGTGTTTTTAAGAATAAAAGCTACTTGAAGATGATGATGACGTGATTAAATGTGAAGTAGCACACAAAGAAACTTAAGTTATGATAGACTTTCCCGTTTAAAATGCCAGCAGGGCATCTGCCAGATAGATCAAAGTTTTTTTGATGGGGAAACTTTCTGAAGCAATGACACAAAAACAGAGTCTTGCACACAACTTTCTGTCAGTTCCAGCCAACTTTCAATCTCAGTTTCTATGCACTCAAGACGAAGCGACACAGCATTACAGTTTTTTCTGTAAGATGTAATTTTTTGTCACTGGGAAAGGAAGTAATTTATTCCTCAAGAAAATCAATGATTGTTTCAATTGAATAAAAAGAGAAGTCGCGATAACCGACAAAAACCTTTTTAAAAATTAAAACATCCTGTATCACCTTAATTTGATCACTGGCTAAAGGCTAAAGGTTGAACTCTCACTTTATTTTGGTTCATTACAAACAGGACGTAGCAAATTAATAAAGCTTTTATAACGCTTTAATGCTTCCTTAATTATAAGTTGTATAATGAAGTGTAATTCAATAATGTGTATTATATGACAATAGAAAAAAACTGCACGGAGAGAGGCAGTCTCGAAAGAGAATTGCGCTCCTCTCCCAAATAAACCTGTCGAGTGACTGAAGCGTCAGAACGCTCTACCTTCACTCTTCATTCCAGATTCCAGCAGCTACAACTTGAAGAAAAAATGTTTTTGCAGAACAAAGTGGCTTGGTTTTGGTGGTGTAGCCATACCAAAAGTTGAAGTATTGTGGATTGAAATGGATAGAATTATACAGCGCTGCTACTCTGAAATGTACGCTGTTCTATAGCATCTGAACGATGTTTGGAGAAGTTGTATAGTCTTTGCAGTTCTAATCCAAAAAATCTGTTCCTATGTTTGCATTTACGAATGGACATCGTTGTCATTGCTAGTTTTACTGTACACTTGTCCATGTCACTTGATTGATTCTACTTGATCTTTGTCACCTTTCTTTGTTCTAGTAACTAAAGATGATGGTAATGAAAGAGAAGAGTTACATGAAAAAATGTTTGAGTAGGTTAGGCAGGTTGATGCAATGATTTTTTAAATCTTGAAATATTATACGTTCTTTTGGATGACAGGCAATAAAGGTGATTAAACTTGTTGATAGATAAATATTTTTTAACAGTTGACAAGGATTCATACAAAAGCCGTAAAAAGTCGGCGTTTTAAGGGTTGAGTCGGTATAATATCGGAAAATTGGGAAAAAATACGGAAACAGTGTGAAAATAACTGACTAATATTAATAGATCCTGTTAATAGTTGATAAGATAATGTCGTTACTTAATGATGTGATAAAGCTGCATCTTATTATTTCTAACATACTCATAGTTTAAAGTAATCGGTTATCATCCACGCCTACATTGTTCTAGCCACTGGCAATGATCTTTTCTTGACAACCCACGAAAACGGTAAAATATGAATTAGTTAAAAGTTAAATCAAAGCACAATTTTGATTATGGTAAATAAAGAACAAGATAATATATTGATACGGAGGGTAATTATTGCGCAGTATATGAACGAAATTATTTGTATTCTTTTCAACTCATTTCGATTTCCTTAAACTTTGGTAAAATATTCTTTCAAAACTTTAATCACCATAATCGTCTTCATGAGCATCGGTTAAATATTCATGTAGCGTGACAAATATTTTGGCAGAGTGAATAACACCGGTTTCAACATGTTGACGATAGAGTGATGATAGGGAAAATTATTAGTTAATGAGGTATCAAGTCCAATCCATTACTGAGGTTAGTTAACCTGAGCAATAAATAAAAACAAAAGAAGCATTCTTATGCATGATGTCAAGCATATCATTTGGCTATTATAGAAATGGATAATTTTATTTAATAAACTTATGATGTTGATTAAAAGAGTTGAACCTTGTTGGTCAGAATTTACTGCCAGGTAAATGCAATCCACTTATTCCTTGACTTAAAGAAATATGCTGGTTTTATTACCCTCAGAATACTTTTACCAAACAAATTGGTTATAGGAGAAAGGGAATGATGAAGATGGCAGAAAGGAAATTAAAGAAATAGCATGTATATTCATGAGGGACCATGGTTTGTTTGTTGCCTTTTTGCACGAATATGAGAGAAAGAAGATCTTGCTTCTAGTACCTATATGTACTACTATGTAGACTGTTAGGTTTCCAAGTAGATTTCTGAGTGCAAAGTTTAACCACATAACGGGAAAAGGAAATAAGCAGTAAAGTACTAATGGAGAGCATGATAGCTAAAATGATAGTACAGTATCGGTTTTTTATAAATATTATGACTAAAATGATTATAGGATGGTGCATGATAGTCCCTTTCTTCACCGCGTCATCCATCCACCAATATACTTTGCAGGCTTAATTTCATGGATGGAAAATGTGTGGGTTGACACGTGCTTTAGATTTTTACTATGTTCTTATGGATAGTAACATGTTCCTTGGTAAGTTCTTTGTTCATTTGGAGGAAAATAGTAACAATGGTTACAATTACTTACTTCCTGGTTTGTAATAAAAATACTTTCTCTTTGTTTCAATGTTCCTGTTAAATTCTTTCAGCATCTTTTAATTCGAGAAAATACTACGCAAATGGTTGATACTAAAATTGGCTGTTTAGCAAAACCCTAGAAATGGAGGTTTCCGGCAAATGAAACAAAGGCCTGGAATAGATAAAACACTCGTTAAATTATGATTATTAAACTGGCAGTTAAATATATGCACAAATAAGTCTTGAAGTTAGAATGCAATTAAAGGAGGTGATTGCGCACATAGCTTGTGCTCAAAATATATAATTTACATATCCATGAGTAAATGCAAACAAGTAGTTTTTCCTAAAAAGGAGTCAATCAATACCCTTTCATTTTGCTGCTGAAAACAATATTTTTCTTATAAAAACCAGTTACCTGAGAAAGCATCCCTAAAATATTTATTTTGTTAGGCTATAAAGCCCTAAAGTAACCAAACCTGGCTATAAACAGTAAAAACAGTGGTAAGTCTTCCACGTGACATGTTAAACGAGATTATACCTTTTCATTGTGCATTTACAATGCAAAAAACATTTATGATATTTTGGTAGCAATTTTGCAAGCGTTAATAAGAAATACCTTTCTCACACAAACGAAACATAAAGAATTTATATTTCTCCCCAAGAGCCATAGCAGTTCTTATTGCTAAAAATATTATGTTTGCTGGAGGTAAGCAATAAACCTATTAAGAGGTTCCTACCACGTTTGATTTCGTCAAAATCGTAAAGTTTTTTGCCCAGTTTTCCGCTAGAAATGATTGGAGACGTGTTACACTGCAAATATAAAAGAAATGATTGTCATCCTTTCTCTAAGTAGTCCAATTTAGAAGAAAGGATCGTTTACATTTCACATGAGTTACAACGTGATTTCATTCCCCTAATCCGCTAAAGTAATGACAATAAAATGTTTTTTAAATACATCAAATAAACATCCTTTTCCAAAAAGTGAAGAAGAAACCATTTTATATCTGTGGGAGCCTTCAATGTGTTGTAAGAAAGAAGCGGAAATAATGAAAGGGGAGCGGTTTAAATTTATTTCCTTATTTGGTTTGTTGTAGAAAGTAAAAAAGCCTTTTTAATTATTGCTCCAAATCTAAATATTGTTTTTTCTTGTAGTGAGAAGGAAGGAAAACAGTCATCTGTTTAATAGTTTAGTGACCCGAAACACGACTTTTAATGGGTCGTATTTAGTATTTAGAGCAGATAGTAAACATGAACTCACTAAAAGAATAGGAGTTGATTTGAGTATGTGATTTGCAATCAAACAAATTGCTTTCTCTCTCCCTCTGCGATTTAATCTCGACAAATGTAATATTGTATAGTGCTTAACGTAAAGAAATGTAACGAGCTCCCTAAAGACGTGGTATATAAGGACTGTATTTTTTCAAAGAATTACGTAACATTTAATTTAAAAAAGGTAATTTGTTGATTGTTGGTGACCCAGCTGCCGGACATGTAGATTTTTACATTTCGTTTGGTCTGGAATGTCATCAAAAGCAATTTTTAAGAACTTAACTCGCTATAAGTAGTTATTATTCTCGTAATACGTTAACAAATAAATACGTTATTTAATAAAGTTTTCAATTTTGTAATAAATATCTTTGGAGGTATTTAGTAGCAATGAAGAAAGTGAAAACGGCATTGCAGGGAATACTCCGCAGCTTTGGTTGCTTTCTCCTTAATTAAGCAGTTGCATGAGTGAGCATTTTCTACTCACCAATGCAAAAATAGGGTCAGTGTCTTTATAGCAGCTAATCAACTGTGAAATTACTACGTTGTATTGTAGAACAGTTCTTGGCGGGAGAAATTTGCGAAATTGTCCCGCGTAGTAATTATTCTTCTGTCGTCCTTTACCCTTTTACGGCAAGGTTTTTATCCAAGTTATATAATTCGTTAATTCATATACTTCTTACGTTGTTGCGGCATAATACGATGAGACATAAACTTAACGTAGTACTGCCACCGTGTTTTCACATTAGCATTCTGCAATATATGCATATCTTAACGGACGGGAAAAGTGACTTACGACATACGGAGTACATTGGTTAAACTGTTGAATTAGTCATAAGAACGGTGAAACAGATGAATTTACAAGTATAGGATTATGAAAAAGTCACACGGCTTCCAATAACTTTGACAGAAGGGCTTATAATAATTCAGTGATTTAGACCACTTCCATGACAAGCTAATATATTTCCTTCCTCTGCTGCACTCTGTCGAAGTCAAAAAAGCATGCTATAATATTATTTGCATAGAAAGCACACATTTTCCCCCTCTGCAGCAATACATAAAAGTTTCGAGTCTGTTGAAATTAATGTTTTCTTGAGAATATTAATGACTGACAGGGATATTGAGAAAAGTTGGGAAAATACCTAGTCCCATGTTTTGAACAATTGGAACACATTTCGAAAATAATTTACAATTTAAAGGCAAATCTTCAAGTCATATATGTAAACCAATAACGTTTCAATATCAACCGATATCTCCCTTTTTCTACTCCTGCCATATGAAATGAAATACAAATCATTTGTCATCAATTTGGAAGAATTAGGGTGAAGGGTATTCGTTACATTTGTTTGGTAATTGTACATCATACGTTAATTTTACTGTTTTTCTTGGGTTTGTTGTCATTGCAGCATTAAAATCGAAATTAAATGTGAAAGTATTATTTTTTCTTATGAGAGCACTTGTAAGCTTCTTAAATGTATGCAAAGTCCAAGTTCTACTTTAGGGTTTAATACGTTATTGAAAAGGTTTATATATTCTAGCAAAGCTCTTGAACTTTATTCCCTTAAAATTTAAATTCAATAGGCCTTTTTACGTCCAGGTTAAATAAAGATTCCATGAAATGACAGACAAAAGAGGCCTCCAGGAAAATCCATATGCGGAGAAGGGTAAAATGTTTATGATCATTGTAACAGTCGTCGTTTTAAATTTTACGTTCCAATGAATTCGCTGCTCTCTTTGTAATTTCTGACGTATTCGGGGAAGCAGTTTCAGTTCAGTAACAGTTTTTTTATATTTTATCGTTGTAATCATTTTCTTCACTGATAATGCACGTGTCAGCGCTATGGAGTGTCACTCAAAGAGAAGTTGATAAGAAAGCACACATTGGGGCTATGTAATAATCATCAGTGAAGTAAATAAAGTATCATTTTTCCTTTGGATGTTCAAAGTTCCAAGGTTTACTTAATTGGGGTAAAAATGAAATCTATTTTCAGAAATATCGATTCAGATTATTTTTAACTCTGCTCTACCATGCTACCTCCGAAGCAGGAAAAGGCTAGCAAAATAACAATCTTTGGTAAATATATTTTCAACAGGACATAAGAATATTTGTACTTTCCCTTTTGATGTAGCCGAACTCAATAAACTTTAGAATCAAGTTTTCAGTCCGTATGGCAAACCTAGTTCTTATTATGAGATCACAAGTTTGCGTTTGATTATAACATTATACATTTTATAAATCGAAGGCATTGCAATAAAATTTACTTATTAGAATGGTCACACGTAAAGTGTTCAAAAGAATATATTTGCTTTCTAATTGTGCATAACCACAAAGTATCTACAAATTAATTCTAGTTCTTAGGTTTACATAAGAGAAGTTGGAATAGATAGAAAGCAACCTTAGAGAGGTAGGGGGAAGAAAAAGGAATTAGTTCAAATTGCATAGTATTGAATATAGCATATTAATATAACATATAGCATATCGTAGTACATATTAATATGGTTTTGTACATGTAAAGGAAATGCCGCTGAGTCATTAGGTGTATCGGTTTGTATTCAAAAGCTATGTAAAATCCGATTTAGACGAACTGTTGACCCGGGTTTACTTCAAGGTCTACATAGCGCTGACATGCGTAATAATATTTTTACCAAACATGAATCACTATTAGTGGCTAACGAGGAAACATTTTTCAGTGTCATATAATGGATTTTGCTGAAAATTGGCAAGTCAACTCCTTTTAGGCTAAAATGAAGCCATGCAATAGGATTTTCAGCATCCCTCTTTGGTTTCGCCA
>JAANSO010000832.1:0-22484 GCA_036507315.1 Lepidocyrtus fimetarius
GCTTTAAGCTTTGCGGTTTTTTGCGAATTTTGGCGAAACCAAAGAGGGATGCTGAAAATCCTTTTGCATAGCTTCATTTTAGCCTAAAAGGAGTTGACATGCCAATTTTCAGCCAAATCCATTATATGGCACTGAAAAATGTTTCCTTGTAAGCTCTCTGGTTGATATGTAGTGCTTTTACATTGTATTGTACACGTGGCACTAGCTTCCATTTCATATTTCAATTTGAATGGTGGGAAATAACGGGAAATGAAAGTCCACATTATTTCCCGTGTCCAAAGAAAAAAACTTGTGCAGGGACAAGCTCTTCTACACCGCCAATTAGGACAAACAAGGATGACATCATTGCGTTTTTGGTGAAAATAAGAAAAAGAAAACTTTCTTTACTCCTACTTTTCTTTCTTGGCAAAGGAAAAATCTAAAATTTGCATAACTATTTTATATTGCAACGAAAAAATATTTTATCAAATTCTGTTGGTAACCTACCGTAATCATTGATAATAGACGAAGCCCAACAAAAGTTACAACACTAAATGAAAGAATTTTCTAAAAGTTTTTTTTCAAATGACGATTATCTTGAATTTTTTTAACAAAATTTTTGTATCGCTGGATCTTTCCCAAAAAAAACTCGAATTTGCATTCACTTTTAGAAATAGCAAACATCAACAAAAATAGTTTTGCAAATATTTAAAAAGAAATCTCAAGGTACCTCCCAATTTCATTTCCAAAATTACTTTCCATTCTAAATTTCCTGGCGATGGGTCAACCACTATCTTAACCGTTAAAAATATAAACACCAAATATCTGTAATGGGTTATTAAAGAATTGAAGTTTTCCTTTAAAAAACTAGAAACGTTGCTCAAAATGGAACAAAATAATTTGCGCGTGATTTATTCAACAAAAAAAAACTTTCAAAAAGGAGGGCAATTTAGAGAAAAAAAGTTTGTCAGAAAAATATTTTCTTCTTTTTAAACTTTTTTCCTTTTCCTCCGTTTCCCTCCAAATTTTTCCATCCTTTATTGTTGTGTTGTCCATGATTAGCTTATGTTTCTCTGCAAATCTGCATAGCTACCTAAATAACAAGTTTTTGCGGTTTTTTCGCAAATAGTTTCTGGAATTAGATGAATTGAGAAAGTTTCTTTCTTGCAATCGGTAAGCAAATTTAGATCGATGCTGGTATTAGTTCTAACTTTTTGGAACGTCTTCATAGTAGAATTTAAAAGAAAAAGATATTTCTTGGGAAAAAGTTGCAAAAAAGAATAACGTGGAAAGCAATAAAAAGAAGTTTTGTCGTTTTAGTTTTTCCATCCTGGGCTTATGATTTTTATGGAAAGCACAAATAACAAGGTTCGTATAATATGTGTGGTAATAAAACCCATGAATTTCAAGGCATTAAAAAAGCTTTTTTTCTAAAACTGAATCATGCAGCACATAACCCATTTATTTTTCTCCTTCATTTGAGCATCATCTTTCATTACCAGAAGATAGAAGGATATAGAAAGGGAGAAAACGGCATTAGTTTAGTGCTCGTTAGAAGAACGAAGAGATTGTCAAAGAACGGGAGAAAATTGTAAAGAAATGATGGCCCTTTTTAAAATTCGACCAGACTACAGTGTCATCCTAAAATAGGAAGAAGATGTGTCATAAAAATTTATGAGGGACTCTTTTTCAGTGCAATATAAAAACCATTTTTATTTTACCATCGTCTCCACTCAAATCTTTGCCCTTAGTTTCCCATTGAAAAAACAACAGAAAATTGGAAAAGGTTATGAAAGGTTCTCCAAATTAATATCCATTTCGAAGAAAAAATACTTTCAACTGTCTCCTGCAATCGTAGAAATTAGGATATTTCCATTTTATTAGTAGGAGTCGTGTGCTTCCAATTGATACATCCTTTGTGTATTTTATTGGCTTCATATAAGACTAACAATAAACCTTCGTGTAGATATGCACAGAGCTAAAAATATGGATATAATTATTTTTTATGATCATTTACGGCTTTCCAGTCATTAACTGGCTGTGGTTTTGTATTTTTCAAGAAAAGTGAAAGATTTGACACGTTTTGGAAAAATCACATTTTAATTAACTCAACCAATTTACACTCAACACACAGTTTAAGATGATTAGCACACTGCTTAAAATAAACCGTACTTTCCTTATTACGAACTGCAATTACACCATTTTTCCCCAACTGATTCGTTATAATACCAATTAGAGTTGAACTATTCAAATAAAATTTGTACTTACCTCTCATTCTCCTGGAAGTCGTCGTCGATCCGATCAAAAGGTTTTCTTCTGCTTTAAAAGTAAAGCGTCTTTTTCTCGTACAAACATGTACGAGTAGGTATCCTACTCATTTGTTTCAATAATTGCATTTGGCTCAATCCACTTTAACATTGTTTCAAAAATAAAAAGCAAACCAGTAAAGTTTTGAAGACTCGCGACTTTTCACGATGAAAACCTGCAACATAAAAAATGGGAAATGTTACATTTCAAATAAACATTTTTATGCTACTATACATTACCATTTATTATCGCTAGTTTTTTACACACACATAAAATCAATTTTTAGCACATGTACTAAATTAAAAAGGAAATGCAGGTATAACTTTTTTAGATTTATTGAGCAGGATGTAAATTCGCTATGATCATTGCTATGATTATATTTAGCAAAATGTCGTTTTTATACCAAACTTTTAGACATTTACCAGCAAAACATTTACTTGTTCAACTCCAGAAAAAAGACTATCATAAATAAGACCATGTTCATAAATGATATCATATGATTTTTGAGAGGATCTAAAGGGCATGTCAGGGCTCTACAATTCGATCTTGCTCGTGGTGGCATTATTTATGAACCGTCCCTGACTAACAAACCAAAAACTTCGGAGATGAGTATTGCCAGCATTTTTCTGCTAGATTTTTCACTATTTATGTAAACAAACTGACATTCGAATGCTGAGTACATAAAATAAACTGAGATGTAGTGGTGCAGATGCGGGTAAAAGTTTTTTTGGTTGAAGGATAAATTGATACTGTAGCCCAAACTTGTTAATAACAGAGCGATGGAAAATATTCTCATATCTCTAATTTTACAAATAACAACAGCAAAAAACTCGATTTTTCATCCCAGAAGTTTATATTTTGCAAAAATATAAACTCAGTTAAGGAAACATGAGATGAGCCAAGTTCAATCTGGTCACCAATTTCATTCGCAGACAAAAATAATTTTTTCCTTAAACAAAATACTGTCGAAATCTGTAGACCTTCCTTATAGTGAACAATAGTTATTACAAGGATAATTTATAAACGGAGAAAACAGTCGGCAAAACTGTATAACATACGATTTTACCCAAACGGGTTTCCTTACAGCAAAGTTTAAGCTACCTAAATTGGAAAGTATTGAACAAGGAAAAAGTTCTTTTTTTAAACAAGATAAGTTCTGACGTATAACTTATAAACAGTGAAAATTCCGTTGCATAATTTCTTGAAAACAAGGAGTTGAAGCAGGAGTAGAGTAATTGGAAGAGTTCTTTTTGAAATGAATAAACAGCGAAAGTTCTTTTCCCCGAATGACGCCAACCAAGCAATTTTTCCCTCAGTATGTAAGAATTATTACAAATGTGGAATGCAAGTTTTTCTCTGGAATGGGAAAGAAAAAGTTCATAACATTTTAGCTCCCTCAATTCTTTTCTTTTATTTGAAAACTAAGAAAAAAACCAAGTGGAGTAAGATTTTCAAGAAATTTAGTATTTGTTGTCATATTACAAGTAGTATAGCAATTCCAGCATATTTATGCTTCTCCGTTTCGTTTTTTAAAGAAAACTTTTCTACCTAAAAATACTTTTTTGTGTACTCAAAGATGGTTTCTACTATGAGAGAGTTTAAAAACGGGTGATGTGGGTCGATATGGATATTTTAGTAGCTTTCTTTTTACTGGAAAAGGAGCCAGTTCCTCCGAGACAGTTTTTCTTTCTCTACTTTTGCCATTTCCTATTTTTCTTATTTTAAGTAATCTAAATAAAAACATGTACTACTTGAAGGGTACAGCAAAAATGTGCTCCAGCAGGAGTCTCGCCACCTCTTGAGAAACGCTTTCAGATTGAGACACTCTGAAATCCTTGCAAACTTTCTGTGTAATAATGTTCCATATTTCTAAAAAAATATTTTAAAATATACAAGTTTGGAATAAAAATGGTACGTTGTAAACTTCACAGACTGTTCGTTCCAATCCTCCTAAACTACCCGCGTCCTTGTAATATAAGTAACGTCCATAATAGCAGAGTTTTTTAACTTATAAGAAACGCAATAAAGAATACAACATACGCGCATTAGTGTTTGGAGAACCAGTTACTAAAAACTAGTTCCACTCTGTGAGACGATTTCCAAAAATTCTGTTGTTTCAGCGCAGCTGTTTTTAAAACGGAAGAGTAGACAGCTGCATACTAAGTCAACTACTCTCTGCATTTTTAGCTGTATTTTTAAAAAAACTGAAAATTCTTTCTTGATGAATTTAAAAGAAAAGGAGAAATACTCAAGTTTGATCTTGATAATGATGAGGGTGCAGCTTAGCGCATTATATGCATCATATGCACTTTTAAAAATAGGGATTTTTACAGGGATTTGTTCTTATAATCTCTAGGAAAACCCGGGTGTAGTCAGGGACCACCATACCACATAAATGAGAATGAAAAAAGAGTTATTTAGAAGGATATGGGATACTAATAGAACTGCAAATAGTGTAAATAAGTAAACTACGACAAATAAGAGTAAATAAAAAAACAGGAGCTTCATTTCTTGGAGCCTCATCATCATCAGTCACGTCAGTCGAGAGAGGAGATTTAAGTGAAGCCACTGAGCATAAAAACACTTTCCTGAAAATGTAGATTATCTCCCTCATCATCATCACTCCGGTATTTTTCAACTTCCTTTGCTATTCTATCCTCTCATATGATTCTAGGATTACAGAACGTAAAGGTTGATATGGGTGGGAGGTCTTCTGGATTTTTAAAAGCAATTTGTACCGCAAAATCTTTATAATAATGTACAGATGATACAACCGTACATTAGACAAGGAAAAGTTCAAGTTTATCATCACATTATTACTTTCCCATTTCTTCAACAAAGTACGCGACTAATTTTTTTCAGGATTTATATACGTACAAAGTTGTCAGCATAAAAAATGAGGATGGATGGCATGCATAATTTTTTATTTTCAACTTATTTCTTTCATTGCAATAAAATTTTTGGTATTAAGAGCATGATTTTGATGATGAAATGATAAACTTCTACGTATGCAGATTATCAACAGTCATCCACAGGATTTTTTATGAAATTCACATGGCTTTTGGGAGACGATGACGGAATTGTGGTTTGAAAAAAAATAAAAACGTCTTTTATATTTCAATTTGACTTCGTGAAAAATAGTGGAAAGCGTCCAACTCTTTCATCATATAAAAACCATCATCATCGTCACAATGCTTGGTTTTTTTCTTGGATCAGAGAAAATTTTCCCTTACTCTGCGGCTCTTTCTCGTTCCTCTTTTGTGTACTTTTGTTATCGTTGGATTACTTTCTTTAAGTCTTTATTTGAATATGAAAAAGGAGCTTTATTGCTTTACTTTTTTGTTTCCTCTGTATTCTCTGCATGCATAATAATAGGCATGGTATTCCACTCCTCCTGGAACAACTGCCAACAAACGGTATTTCTCTTTCTTTATTCTTCCTAAGCCTTTCTTCACATCCACTCCAGGGCATTGAAAAAAGCCACAAGCAAACCAATATTACGTCTGTTTCCAAAACTTTTCATTTCTTTTCCAAAGGCTGGCTTTTCTAAACCCTTCTAAATTTACAAAATTGTATACAATTTAAAGTAAATGTGTTCAACAAAAAGAGTATGACCACCTTTATGAGAATTCCGCTAAAAACCTCTTTTAAAATACCAGAAAGGAAACATTTTTCGTTTTTCAATATCAACCAGTCAACCTTGACTTTCCTTGGATAATATTAAAACAGTTCTTTTTTACAAAAGTATGCATAACCAAACGCTTACATTGGAATACCGGTATCTTCATGACGTAGTTGCATTGGAATTGAAAGGAGCTTATGAGCCTTTCTTTAAACTTCTGCCACCTCCACATCTTCATTCTTTATCACTTTTTTACTCTCCTCTCTTATTTATGCATCAGGAGCAAGAAAATTGCCGTATTTCACTGTATTTCCCCTTCTTCATTCATCTTCAAAGAGTAGATAGGAAGGCAAATTTTATTTGAATTGGAATGCTAAAAAGGTTCTTTTTTTATCGAGGAAGGAAAATGAAGCTCTGGTGTTGTTCCCTATATTTCTCTGAGTGAATAAAGTTTTGATGTAAAAAGACGAGGAAGAGAAGGAGATGGTGCATGCATGCGGAAAAAAGGATGAGAAGAAAATTCCCTTTTTCATCATCATCCCCACAGTTTCCTCATCATTCAAACCTTTTTCTCATTCAAAAATATTATTGCATTTTGTAGACAAAAAATAGAAGAAAACCGGAGGACAATAAAGATTCATACTTTTTTATTGTTTCAGGTTGAGCCACACACATCATCATCCTTGTCGTCATCCTCCACCCTTTAATATTGCATGCTTTACATAAAATCCTTTCTGTTCCACCTCAACTTACCATCCCTACACCTGTGTCATCATCCCATAGAGAAAATATATGATTTTTCTAATAATATGAATGAATACATTCTTATTCAATCTTCTTTGGTAAAAAAAATAAATTTATTCCATTTTCTTTTGTCTTCCCTTTTTCTATATTTACCATTCTTAAAGAATTGTCATCGGTTGGTGCGGCAAAGCTTTGTACATTTTTTCTTCTCTTGCGGTTGAGTAAAATCTAGAGGATGATATTTATTTGAATGGATCCAGGATTTTTTCTCATTCGCAAGTCAAACGAAGATAATGAAATTGAAATTGGTTGAGGAATGCATATTTTTGTATTCTTTATGAAAATTTGACAATTTAAACAACCGTGTACTACAGCATTTGAAAAACTCTTCAAAGTTTAACAAAATACATTTTCCGTTATTGCGTTTTCCATTAGGAAACCTTTAGGAGGAAGAGTAATAATAAAATTAAAGTAATAACAGGAATGATACTAGTGGCAATCGGAAAGATATTATTTGTTCATCTCGTCCGTGAAGATATTACATTTTTAGGGTGGGAGCTTCTTATTTTAAACAAATCACGTAATGTAAAACCTTATCATTTATATATCTTAAGATGAATTCTACTCACTGCAAAAGTACGTACTTGTTGTTTCGGCGTAGTACACTGCTGGTCCCGATAGTACACCAAGGTTTGTACCTTGGGCTTCATCTATTGTAAAAGTTGTCATTTATTTTATTTAATTTTTATAAGAAATCGGAATGATACTATAGTGAGGAAAAAACGACAGTTGTTAAATTATGCCGTTTGTAAGTGCAGATTTTATTCCTTAAAAATGATGAAACACTAAAAAGAAGGTAAAAGTCACCCTCTTTTTCTGTACAATCACACAAAACCCTGTACTACAAAACTAAGATTACCTCCATCAAACAAAAACGTTTGAAAAGGAAAAACCTCAAAGTGTGTTCCCATGCTCATCCCCTCAATTGATAATGATTGTTGAATGAAAATTATTCTAAACGAAATGGAGCTGCTGTTGTGATAATAAAAGGAAAAAAGAATAATCCAGGAGATAATATACTAAAATAATGTTATAATAATAAAGCTTATAGGTACAAAAAGAATAAATATAAGCTTACAGGTGTGTAGAACTCCTTTTTTCCACAATCGCTTTAATACAATGGAAATAATGATAGTGGAAATAAGAAACGCGCACACACTACTTTAGAAGGAGCAGGAGGAAAATGGGGAAATGATACAGGGAGGAAAAATAATAATGGATGTGGAGTAATCATCATAATAGGAGAAAGAACTCTTTCCTTATTACATTCCATTCTTTTCTTATGTGCCGTCATCCTCTTTTGTTTCTCAGTCATTTGCTATCATTATCATTTATTATTACTACTGGCCAAAAAAACTCGAATGGGGTTACCACTACAAAGAAATCATCACCACCACCACATCAATCCAGTAGGTTTCTGTAATTTCCTTACCACAGGTTTTCATAATAGTAAACAAGGAGCTACAGAATTTCCCCTTTGTGAGGATTCTTTGTATCGGCAAGAGAAAAACATGTGAATATTTTCCAATTTCGATTCAATTGAAGCCCCCGAAATCAGCTGGAGAGAGGAAGCGACACAGAAATAAGGGAAATTTCGTATTCTCTTTTTAATTTCAGTGCTACCATGCCCGCTGTTCCGTTACTGGCAAATGCTGCCACTGCTGTTTTTTTCAGCTACCTGGAGAATCCAAAGGAAAAAAAAACGAATGTGTGACGACGAAGAGTTTTTCCCCGAGATCTCCAGCAGTTACGTGATGAGGTACAGTGGTGAGCCTAATACATCCTGTGGAATCAGCATGAAAAAAATCCACTCTCATCCTTTGAAGGAATTCTTTTAGAGGAGAAACGACAGCCGGAAATATTTGGGAAGATTTTCTGACGTAATATGTACTATTTTAAGGGAACAAGACAGATGTGACTGATTTAATCTGGGATGATAAGACAAACCTTGTTTTTAAAAAGGACGCGTAAAAATTAAACGTTTTATTTCATTTTGTCGCATGACGAAGGCCCCACACATGGACAATTTTATAAATTTGATGCATAGCTGGATAAGAATCATGTCCCTTGAAAAAAAAACATTTTTTTCTATCCAGTCTATCCTTTTCGCTTTAAATGCTGTTAAATGTGTTTGAATGAAGGACATTTAGTCTCCGAGAAAACTCTCCCACCAAATTAAACTGTCTCCCTTCAGACTACAACTTTTTCATTTTCAACTGTTTTAAAAGTTCCTGCCAGTGTATTTCTCATATTGCAACATTCTCATGATCATCTCCACCTCTGGCGGGTCCAAAGCTGCACCTCACTCTCACTCCAGTACACATTTCAACTATCGTCATACTGCATTGTTGTGACACGAAGGACACAGTTGACATGAGGTTTGCTGTGAGAACAAAATATGAAAGCTTAAGGGAAATTATTTTCTGGCACATAAAAATCCCTGCATCCGATATAAACATTTTTAAGGCACAAAAAACAAGCTAATAACAAAAAATAAGGATCAAAAACGAGACGGTGGTGTCATGTCATAATAATCCCAGTCCCGCTCTCTCTTTCTTCTCTGTTACAAAACCACAAAAATTCTCCACAAGCCAAAAAGCCAGTATGAGTCCAGGTTTTTTCTATTATCTCTCGTTTTGTAACAATTGGCCAAGGGACACGTAACACTTCTCATCTTTCAATGTGAATTCTTTCAAATGGGATCGGACAGTCGTATGAAGTATTACAAGTGTAAAAGAAAGATGCACTCAACTCAATTACTTTTGTGTTTATTGTTTCTTTTTTCTTTAAATTCCATGTTTATTTTCTACTCCATATTTTGAAGATAACGCAAGATGACTTGAAGAATGTGAAGGAATTTACAAGCATTGCAAGCAAATAAAAATAAGTGTTGGCGGTTATTTAGCTATTTGCAATTATAGTGAAAATTGAAATGACTCATCCTACCGCTTTTTATTGCTGCAACTACCTTTCTTGCCCATTTTAAATGATCATTACGATTCTATTATGCTAAAAAATTATAAAAAGCATTTTCCGTAGTAGGAATAATTTGTTTTCAAGATGAACATTATTGTTATTGCATCATATAAAGATTAAAATTTACATTTTTCATATGAATTGTAAACCAGGTAGAATATCTAAAACATCTTTGATCAATTTAGTTTGAATGAGTCATTCTCGTCAGGACAAGTTGATGATTTCCCATGAAGTACTTTAATATGAGGCAATCTATGTATATGACTTTTTTACGGCAATAAAAAACCAGTGAATCACCAAATGAACTTGCCGCTGCAAATACAAAGTTCAATTTCGGAAAATAATATGCAGAAAAATTTGGAATTATTTTTTAGCTCTTTGAAGCGGCAAGTTGGGTAAATCCTTTTCATAAAATATGAAGACAGTGACATAATGCAAAATCTGTTACTGTTGACAACCAACCCAAGGTTTCTACATTTTTTCATTTGTAAACTGATATTTGATAACACCTGTGCAAAAATATTAGCAAATTTGAATAGGTGACTCTTAAATTTTGCAATTTACTCAATTTCAATTATTAGGTAGTCAGAGATTGGGGGAAATGACACGACTTTGCCAACATTGTAGCTTTTCTTCCCTTCCAACCCAATTTATTCTGAGAAAATGTCAGAATGAAGCAATAAAAAAGGACAAAAGTAATAAAAATATAATGAACAGGGCACAAAATGACAGGTTTCCCAAACAAAATAGATATTACTAAATTGAATCCATGATACTCTTTTTTTTGTAGCTCAACAAAAATGATCCAATCAGCGAATACGAGACCTGTTTTTGCAAAAATTCTAATATACCACTCCTTTCAGTATAAAAAAGTCGGACAATGCTGTTCCATATTCCACGCGTTAACTGCAATGAAAAAGAGAAACAGAATGACGGGTAGATGAGATGTGGAATTCTATGAAAAGATGAATGGAGAGAAATATGCTGTGAAGGACAAGCATTGTGCATATTAATAAAAAAGCATATCAAAAGGTATATTTTATTCAAATTCTTTTTCTTCATCATTCATACTTCAAGAGTAAATAAAGTATATAAAAGAAGCTCATCTCCAAATTCAAAGAAAAACTTCTCATACAACTTTTGCACTTTATGTTGACACTCAATTCAACAGAATATAAAGACGAAGAAAAAAATTCAATGTAGATTATTGCATGAATTCAGCATAATTTGGATTTAAAAAGTGTCAGTTCTAATTTAACAAATAAACAATTTTAGGATGTATTGCAAAATACGTTGCTACAGCGTAATGCGCCACTAAAATTATTATCGATGTCAATGGCTCGATGGCCTGACTCATTCTGTAAAAATTGTCATTCCATCGGGTCAGCACCCTTTTCTTAAAAGATATAGAATGCTGGACTTTATATATCTCGTAATGAGTAACCTAATCGCACCAGAGGCACCTTGAAACAGTGACAGGTGTCTTTTCAATGTAAGCATATATTACCCGTAAAAACACATTCCAAAAAATTCACCCCATTCAGAACAAATTAGTCTCTGGTTTTTGTGGTATGAAAACCACATGATTGAACATGACAGGTGAGCAATGTGGACAAGAAAGGATGTACCCGGGAGGAAGGAAAAAGAGGAATTTGTAAAAAATAATAACATGAGAATCACTCTTTTGTCATGTAAGGTCTGTTGGACATATGTTTATGCAATGAAGTTGGTGGTCTCTGTTTCATTCTCTATCTCCTCCTGTCACGTCCTATTTTGTACATATTTTTTATAAAACAATTTTGTCAACGGGGAAAAAGACAAAAGAGCTTTGAGGTTTACAAAGAATTTGTTAATCATTTATAAGATTTCATTTATTTCAATAATAGTAATTGTTTCATTATTATTCCACTGCCGCCGCCTCCGCTGCTTATCATTGCATGTAATAAGCGTGAGTTTTGACTCTGCTATAACGAATCTTTGCTGAAATGGACAAGAAGTAATTTAAAATTGGTAATGTACAATTTTAACTAGGTTTGCAATAACGAAGTTCATTTGTAAGTTCAATGTCATATAATCAATTCACTGGTTAACTCGTTCCGTTTTCAAAGCAATGTTTTCCATGCCTGTCTTACTCATAATATACTGTAAAACTTGTGACCATTTTTGGATGGCAGGTATGTCCAAAAGAACGATTTTTATCTTTTAAAATCCTAATCCTCTTTTTCCTTTTCTATTCCTTACGTAATATTCGCATGAGAGCTCTCTACCTTTCAATCTTTTTTAAATCTGTCTGTAACATTTCAGGGGATTAAGCAGGTAGAAAAAGGAATTTATTATCCCTTGTAATGTCAGTAAATTCCGTTCAATTTCAATCTTTTTTTCGTCATGCCTATTTTCCAAGAAGTTTTATAAAATCCTTAAACCAGCGCTCTTTCCTTGGCAGGTCTCTGGAAAGAATAGATGTGTGTGAAGGTTTAAAATTTTTAATCCAGGATCACCCTTCCTTCATCACGAATTTCAAAGCTAGATATATACAGTAAAGCAGCAGCTGAAAAGAAACGAAGGAATTATTAGTAACGATTTCAAAATAATTGAAAGGCTGGTTGAAAAGGGAAAGTGTAGAAAAGAAAGCTAGCCCGGATGGCAGTAAAAAGCAAAGTCCGCTCCGCCTGTTCACTGTTCATCAATTCCATTAATTACTGGTTGTTTTATTACGCTTCCTTTTAACTCTGACTCTGGCGTCATCAACGTTCAAAAGTCCAACGTTTTCCAATGCTTAACTAATTGCATTCTGGTGATCTCTCTGGTGGTGCTTCTGTTATAATTGTAGGAGAATTGTAGAAGAATATATAGAAAACGGAACCACAATTTGTCCGTAGATGTTCACAACCGGATCATGTGCCAACTGTAGTGAAAAAACCTAACGAGTTGGTTCGTAACATCATCTCTTGTTCTACAAGTTCCTTGATCATTCAAAAAATTCCAGCACCCTCTCAAAAACCCTGCAGACCATGTACAACTATAGAGCACTAGAGAAGATGTGAGAACCCCGTCTGATTTCACAGTCTGGATGGCAAAGAGAAAGAAATAAAAGGAAAATAAGTTAAAATAATAATCATCATCATGTTCACTCCAAGGGAAAAGACATAATGTCTATAGCATGTAGTATATATATTCCATCTTCTGGACAAGTTTCCCATAGAAGCAGCCCAGTCATGTAGAAATTGAATAGTTGCTTTTTAGCTTTTTCCTTTTTGTCTTTCATTGTTTCATTTTCACCATCTCTCTTCATCTTTATCACAGGATTTTGTGAAGGAGTGCTCATGTGATGATTCTCTCGGGCAGCCCACCACCCTTCATCAGAGAAAAGAAATTTTTTGGCCTTGATGCTTCTTTTTATACGTTTCTAATGCGAGAGTTTTCCCAATTCTCTTTTGCAAAAGGGTTTTCCTCTTGTACTTATATGGTGATGGGAAGACTAACGAGTCCCCATTTTTTCTGTTCAAAAATCCATGAAATTAACTGTGAATTGATTTTTTTTGGCAAAAAACAAAAGAGTTGAAATGCAGTGGGAAAATACACTGCATCATCACTTCTTTTACTAAAGAAATGATGGAACGACCGAACGACGTAGAAAAAATACAAAACGTCAATAATTTACAAAAAGTGTTGTGAGATTTAATAGGAGCTAACCTTATTAAACAAGGGCTATTTTCCCGCCCATTTTTGTTTGATTTATTTGAAATTTACAAGAATTGCAAATATTTATCATAAAGATCATCGATTTTTAATAATTTACAGCGCCACCAACACACATTTTTAAGGTCTTTTGAAAAATGCAAATTGTATTTACCCTTGTTGAAAGCAAAACGATAAATATTTTAAACGATTTTCCAGTTTTAGAGGTCGTAGGCGTTCCACATTTTTTCCTTTTATTTGTTATTTTTATTAACGAAGTTGTTGAGTGCAATAAAACCAGTTTTTAATTACCTTTTTCATCACTTGCAACACCACCTCCGTCTTCAAAGAACTAGTCTCAGGCACCACTTTTATGTAAATTTGCAAGGAAAACATTTCGCTCAAATGGATTTCTAATATGTCGATAATAAAACATGTGGTCTGGTAAAAACAAACAAATCAAATTTAAAACCTCGTTTCCAGGTAAATTCTTACAGAATTCAAAACACCAGCAGCAACAAACAAAACTTGAAACTCCGTCAGACTAATTTGAGTCATTTACTAAATTATTATTTCCATTTCTCACCGCACACGTAACACTCTTTAAAAACTTTTCATTTTTGAGCGTGTTGCGCAGGATAAAAAACCTGAAAAGATAATTTGATGAATAAAGTGTCATTTTTATCGTTTACAATACAAATAAAAAACTGAAAAGGGAGGGGACCACCTTGGAGAAAAAAATTAAACTTTCCTACCATTGTTTTGGCTCTGTCCGTATGACGATAATGATGATTATGACGACAGCGGGTAACCCTCAATGACCACTTTTATGGCAGAGCAATAAGTTTTTCTACTCTATTTTTAGAATTATTAGTAGAGAAAAATTGTCAATATATTAGCTGGGAAGAACTTGATTGGAAGAAGAGACATTTCTCATCATCATTCTTAAGATCATGTATTTATTATCAAAAAGGACCTGGAGTAAAACAAGGAAAGGTAGAGAGGAAGACAATGGAAAGAAAATAATGAAGGTAAAAAAGAGTCACTAGTGTCATGTAAAGACACCAGGTCTCAGAGGGGAACCAAAACAACCTGAAGAAAATCTTAGATGAAGAATATGTCTCTAGCCATTTCCATTTCTTGGCAAAACTCCGCTATAATAGACAAGTAGATGGAAATAATCTTAAACAAAACAGCATTTTTATCCAAGTTCGTTATAGTCGAGTTTGAAAGAATCATATTGCGTTCCTCAACCTCTTCTTAATATTACTTGTCTTTTGGTCATCATTGTCATTGTCTCTTTCTTTGTAGAGCTTTATCTTTTTAAAGAGAAATGTCATCTTGTGCACTCTATCATATTAAGGATCACGTTGATACACACACGAAGGAAACACAAGTGGAAGAAAAAGGGCAACAATAAAAACACAGCATTTGGAAAGGTAACATTAGGAACTCATGACAGAATGAGGCTTACTTGAATAATGTCATTCTTCCTCGACCTCATTCTTAGATAAATTTATAGATGAGCAAAAAATGATAAAAAAGTGTTGCTTTAATGTCAATTCTTGTGAAAGAATAATTCAGGAAGTGTTCTAAAGAATTAATCAGTAAAGCAAAATGTCTGTTTTGCTTGTATAATTTAGATTTTTAACAGTTACAGTCTATTCCAGCTTATTTTTTATATTTTGCGGATAAAAAAGTTGGAATAAAATTTTGAATGCACGACAAAAGGAAAGGAAAGAAGTTTTGTTTATTTCAAAACCCCGATGAGCGTCGCTGCCACAAGGTTTGGCAGGTTTTAAGAGTTTTTGATATATGATGGACATAAAATGATATCAGGAGAAAAGATCTGTAAATAAAAGGGCAAGTTATAACAATTATTTGGACACTCCCTCTCACTTTACCATATTCTTTCATTCTTTTCTCTCCTTTTTATATTTTCTTCATTGTTCTCTTTTTATTTCCTTTCTCGATACAGAAAAAAACGTCTCCTTCATACTTTCCTGCTTTTATTTCCACCATAATCGACAATCATAAGAACACCACACGAAAGTATACAACCAGCCGCACACATTTGAATTTATATTCCTTATCCAAAATCTCTCTAAACATGTGCCTTTATCAACTGCTTGTTATTCTTTAAATTTGTTTACTTGACAAGAATTAAGAGCTTTGGTTTTACGATGATATCAGATTTTTAAAACAAGTTGGCCGTTGTGATTTTTAAACTCATTTAAACCTATTTTTAAAGATTTTAATCGGCAATTTATAAAAGTTTCTAATTAGCTGTTAGAGTTAGAAAAATTGATTTTGTTCAGGTTGAAAGGATAAATTCAAGTTCTAAAATTAGCATAGCATTTACTATGTACTTATATAGATTTAGAATTGTGGAGACATGTCATGCTTACTACGCTTCCACTACTACTCGAACCGAGCCGAGTTAAACTTAAAACAATGAAGAAGAAAGGAAAAGAAGACAAGATGGTGATGATAAAGCAAAAAACAAACAGGTTGAGTATGTAGTCTGTGAGGAGACAAAAGCTAATAGGGAAAATAACAATACATAAATTGATGAGCTGAGTTGGCACTATTAACAAAGCTAATGACCGTTGAAAATTTTCTATTACCAGCTCCCGAGGAGGTCTATTCCTTCAAGTCAACGTTTTTTTAAAGAGCTCTGTGGCTTTAGGAAAGATAGCGTTTTAAGATAACGTTTTTTATATTCCCACATTCAATCTATAATTCATTATCACCAAATCACCATTAAAATCTACGGTAATGTGCACAGGAAAGGAACGCCCATTCATCGATTTCCTCTTTTGTAATTTTACACGTTTCATTTGTTAACTTTACTAATCAGACACTTCTTTGGAGAAACTACAGTCCCCTATTGTAGCAACCTTGATCATTATAACGTTGGCTAATTAATCTTGCATAATATATCATGTTTAAACTGGTAAATTTAATGGAAAGTGTACACGTGTACATTAAACTATTCTCATGCAAAAATTTGTAAGGTAAATTACAGATGTCATCTAAACATTGTTCCCATTCTTTTCATTTCTATCCCAATTCGGATAAAATGTGACAGAGCGATGAAAGCCATGAAAGTACCGACAAGGCAGTGTATCGAAATGAACACAAGTTCATTCAAAGAAAAAGGTTTTCACGGGAGATGAATAACTAAAAGAAAGAGAGGTGAGGTGGATTGCGCGTTCCATGCATGACATGAACCATATGCTCTCGGCAATAAACTATATTCCACTCTTTCCATATTTATTATTAGAAAAACCTTTTCCACACTTTCAAGAAGGATATCCCAAATCATGATCCTGTTCTCTACTTTTTTAAGTACTACAAAGGGTTGAAAAAATGCTCAAGTGTTCTTCACGGTGTTATTATCAAATTATCGGCCAAATGCTGTTGTTTGCCGCGGTACAAGCTTTGCTTTGGAATGAGCCAACTCCTTGAAATATCACAGTAAAAAGAAGAAAATGAATGAAAGATGAAAAGAATGTTTACCGCAAGGACTTAAGCTGCATCTCGTGATTGTTTTGCTCGTTTTAAAACGTGCTTTTATCTTTAATATCAGTTTTTTATCGGAGAGAAAAAGGTCAGGTCAAGTAATATATTTTATAAAGTTAACAATGGACAATCCTATCCTTTTAAAAATAAACTATTTTTAAAACTGTCTGTTTTACCAAATGAGAATGAAAATGGGAACGGATCGAGGGAATTTTCTTGGGGTAGATAAAAAAACTCGATACAACAAAGAAGAACATACCCAGCAGCAGTATTTAAAAAAAGAGAGCTGGAGTGAGCTTGACTGTATACGCAAACTCTGCTATAACAAACCACCTTATTATGGACTTATAAGTACTATTTTTCGACCTGACTGGTTTGTTCTAGTGTAGTATGTACCCTAGAACATAAAGCAATGGTCACGTTATACGTATGATGGAGAATATGCTTGTGAAGCAATCGTCACGTCATACAGTTTCTTTTCCATTTTCAGCTTTTCTTCCAGAGCACAACCCCACAGCCTTATTAAATACTTTCAGCTTTTCATCCAAGCATAAAAAACTTATATTTAAGTGGAATTTAAAAGCGGCCGTGTTCTGTTGGTGGTTGTGATGTTGGTGTGTGCTGAGAAAAAAGGAGAAGAAAGCGAACAATTTATTGCCTTCATTTTACCAATTAACAAGATTTATAGCTAATATAATGAGCACATTTTTTATTAAAAAGGAAATTTGATGTCGATATAATACCAGTATCAACGAGGTCCTACAATCGACGTCATCGTTATGCGTGTTTTACGCAATGATTTGATAAAGCTGCTTATGCATGAGGTTAAAAAAGTGTAAAATTTTCCTAAAGCAACTTTTATAACCTTTTACGGGGATGATTATTCAACAATAAATGTTCCTTAACAAATTCTCAAACAATTACTCACATATACTATGATGAATAGGATGGTTTTATTATTACCGCTGCTGTAAACTGTCTTTTAGAATTAGCGGTTGTCAGCAAATGGCTACGGTTTCGCCCTGGAGTTGTTTTTAAAATGCAGGTACAGTTAATCAGTAACTCGGTTGAATAAAAAAACTCGCACTCACCTGAAAATGAAAGAAAAAAATTCAATTAGACTTTAAATTATTTTGATTACTATACGCTATTTAGGTCAGTTTCGTATGAAAAAGTTTTAAAAGCAAAATAAAAGCATTCAACTAGCTCGCCATTCTACAAACTTTGCTATAACAATCTTGCTTACAATGAACAAGTAATCATTACCAGGGTTGGTTAGGTGAATTTTAAAGTAATTGTAAACTGTCTCTATGGAGTCACATTATTCTTTAGGTTCATTATAGAGGAGTTTAACTAAAAAAGATATTCAAGTAAATATAGTGTACATACGTAATTGACAAAAAAGTTTGATTTCCTTTTAAAAACTTTGTTGACGGTTCAACCCAACTTTCAATCAACGTTTTTAACTGGTCAAGCCCAGGTAAACTTTGCTTTTACTGGTTTCATTTCATTACTGAAGTGATGATGAATGGCTATGAATGAATGATACAGAAAGCACTGAAACTTCACTTTTTGTCAGATTTTAAGGAAAATAACAAAGTTTCACGTGCGACATACAATAGTCCATCGTCGCTCACTACCCGATTACTTTACAAGTCCAGTGAAGAAACACTCTAAAGTTAAAACTTTCCATTTCATTTCCCTTCTCTCAGTTCTCTTCTCGCCATATTATATTTATTCGTGTGAAAGAGTTAAAGAAAGTGAGATGGACAAGAAGGAAAGAAGTAATCCCATTAGGCAATAGCTTGATCACCATCATCATTCCGTATAAACTTCATCATCGCAACTCTGTCCACTACCAAACTCCTATCTCTTCATTTCTTCAGAATTACAAAGTTGAAATGTGATTGCAGAGAAAAAAATGAAGGTGCGGAGCAAAACTTTTAGCGAACAAAGGATTTCTTTGCTGATTGTGAGAAAAGTTAGACGTCGTAAGACTCTTTTTTGCACATGATAAGCAGTAAATAACAAAATTATTTTCAACAACAAAAACATGAAAAAGGACGAGTAGGAATAAAGCATTTAAAGAATGAACATTTCATAAAGTAGTAATAAAACGTTCAAAAACGAAATACCTTTTCCAAACCCTTTTTGCATTTATTTTTATCCTTTACAAAAGGCAATAAATGGCAAAACCGGACAAAATCCAAGATGGAATTGAAATTATTATTATACGCCATTATTAAAAAGTCGAATTGGTTTCCTCCTCTCACAGCTTCCTTCTCTTCAATTTATTTGCATTTTACTCAAGCATTTTAAAACCGTGGAATAACGTTCTAGACAATCTTGAAGGTAGCAACGGCGGCGACTGTTTTTCTTTTTTTATCACCAAAAGTAGTTCCCCTGTACATTCGTAATATTTCATCCCACCACAAGAGAGAGCGGAAAAATATTTGTTTTTATGATGCATCCCTTTTTAGTGTACTTTTACACTAACAATTTCCATCTTGCACACCGGAATGGAAAAAAAGCCTTATAATAAAAACCTAAAAATTTACGACCTGAACAAGATACTATTTTTATGAAGATGGAACGGTGAAGACGTTGATGAAGTGGAACGAAATGAAGACATGCGGTACGCAACGCACACCTCTTGGAGTAAACACCTTGTGTTTATAAAGAAATAGCTTTTAAAAAATATTTCAAGAATTATACTACAGTAGATTTAGGGGACAACTTCCAAGACAAGAAGCTTATAACGATTGCAAACTATACGCTATGGAAATTACAATCATAATCATTACTTTAAAAAACTCATACATCATAAAGTTTTTCTATATTTTTGTACGAGGCGGGACATAACACGGTTTTAAAAAGAAAGGTAATGAAAATTTTATAAGCCGGGAAGGTTTTGTGGGCAAATTGCGATTTCGTATTATGACGAGAAAAAGTCGTTATGCAAAATCAAGGGAGTTGTAGTAACGCAGTGTGAAATGAAACCTGTGAGAAAGTTGTAAAAAAGGATAATAATAGTATTGCAATATCCTTTTTCCATTTTATCAGCAATAAACGTCAGAATAAATTGGAAATATTGAAATTTTTTTATAAACCTATGGAAATTACTTTTCCCTATGTTCCTCCAAACAGCCACATGGAATCAATCAAAAATGCTCTTTTATCCTAGAATAATAACACGTAGATTAATTAACTCATTGTGGGTTGAATAACAGTTAAAATGACTATGACTACTTTTGTGACAGTTGAATGGCATCCTCAAACGTGAAAAGGTGTTATTCAAAGTGATCAAGCTCAATCATAATCTAAAAATTCACATTTTGGACTCTTTCACTCTCGCTGTTTCATCTCTGAAATTTATTGTATAAAATAATGAATTGATTGAACAATGAAAACAGAAATTTACGAGTAGAAACTATTAGAGTCGAAAGGGACATGAGTGTAAATAACAGAGTAATGACTATTATAATGGTGTCGATGGTGTAATGAAACCTCGAGAGAACACAATAGATCACACCGACACTGCCACTACCACCTTCAATTGAAGGATTACAGAGCGGATGTTACATTACAACTGAAAAATTGCTGAAAAAGGGTCCTCTCTTATGCTTTTTACAATTTGCTGGATCGTTATCATCATCATTCCAGTGTTGTTCTTGGTATACCCTCCAAAAAGGGCTGCGAGCCCCCCTACAGATAACCGAAAATGGAAACATATCCCGCTGACATCAGAGAAAAATGGAAGAAATGGATCATACTACCTTCATCCCCGAAAATATATTTCATGTGTGCACTTTTGAGTAATGCACGGATGAAAAAAGTAATTCAAACTCAATCATAACAATAGTCTCATGTCGTGGTGGCGGTGGTAAATGTAAAAAATGATTAACATTATCTTAAAATGATTTTGTTATGATTATTATGAGCGGTAAAAAAAGGCTCCTATCACCCTCCAAATCCCTTTTGGCAAAAAGAAACAGTAGCTAAATGTAAGCCATTCACAGGGTGAAGCACACACCTTTATAATCCCATGATTGGAAGGGAGGGTCCATGCATGATTTCATGTCCATTACAATTACATATAAATCCTGAACAAAGAATTATTATCGGTGGTGGTGAGCTTATTTGTTGATTACATTGAGAAAGGGTGACAAAACTCAAAATTGGATCCTGGGATGATGACAGGAATATCCAATCTGGTAATCCTAGAAACTGTTCAAAAATAATCTCTCTCTCATAGGGGAGCGGGGACAACGGTTCTACAGAGAAGACAGACAGAAATGTTCATATTATTTATGGACAGCCCCTAACTCATTGTTCCAACGTGCTACATTTAATCCGTTGTTACCATTGTGGCTGGATTTGGAACATTTTTAATGAATATGAAATGAAGAGGACATATGTTTTTAGTTGCAATGATTGAACGACTGATTGTAAATAAAAATCTTGATTAGACATAAATTATTTTTAGTTTATATAATTATTCAAACATGATTATAAATCTAATTTATAAAACTATCATGATGAAGTGGGGCTATGTGCAAAAAAATCAATGCAATGCACATTGCAAATTGCATGCAAATCACTATGCAATTTTGCATGCATCGGCAAAAACAAGCATTGATTTCTGGCTTGTGGATTTTGCACTGGTATTGATGGGCAGTTATCAGGTGATCGGGGATTGTTATGATTTATTCTTAATTACAATTAAGGGGGGACATTAGTGACAAAACGACAGTTATACAATTTAAACCAGGTAAAGTTACAAATTATTATTTAAAATTTTTAATTTATTTCATCAAATTAATATTTCTTTGATTGTTTACCTAATTAGGTAATTGGGCTGGACGATCTACAATTGTAAAAATCAAGATGAAGGATATTAATTGGGAGCCGGCATATTACTTCTGTCTCTTCCTGATTCTGTTCTACGCTTACAGATTAATCGACGCTTCTTCAGTGATGCGATATGCTATCATGTTCTCGCTATCTCATGATTGGGGGGTGATTGAGTATTCAGAAACACCTGATGAAGACTTGGATGTATATTTCACTTGGTAAGGTTATGCTGTTAAAATCACTTCTAAAATAATTCAGAAAATTCATTTTCCTTTTGGTTTCCAGGCTCACTCCTATGGTGGACTACTTATTACCGAACATATCAGCAGCGTTCGAGGAGTATCAAGAATAAGCGTCATGAAGCCATTTCTCCATTTTGATAATCTCATTGTACTCTAATAACTTATATCTACTTCGTATTTAAATACGGTTAATTTCTTGAAGAATTTTAATTTTCAATGAGGAATACAATTTGCTGTGTCAGATGTTTATATTTGAATATACTTTTAAAATAGTCATTAGTAATTTGTACAACTCCATGAAAAACAATATTTTAAGACTGTTTTAGTATACTAGAGTAAAATATAGAAGTGTTATTGCATGTAGGGGGATTTTTCCTTCTCTTTGTTCATTTTATAAATTATAATAAAACTAGAGAGTCGCCCGATTCTGTCGCATCGGGAATCTAGATTCTAATATCCTAAATATTTGCACCTTATTCACAAGAACTCTGTACAAG